>OFHU01000255.1:0-47707 GCA_900245905.1 Lacerta viridis
TATCTTATAATGGTATTTGAAAATGTTGGAAGCCCCCTTGAATCCCAACTTTGGGAGAAATGCGGGATATAAGTGCATTAGACAGCAAATGAATAAAGTGTCCCTTTGAACGGGCTGCCCTTGTGGGGTTCTGGAATAGGGGCTGCTCTCCTTCTGGGGAGGGGGGAAGGAGAGGTGGGGTTCAGCTATGCAGGGCCAGAGCAGGGGCAGGGAAGGTAACTGCGATGATGGGGGCATTTGGCCTCCACTTTCGATTCTACTTCTGCTCAACTGTGTTTGGGCATCTCACACCAGGAGCAGAGAAAAATGATGGCAAGAGAAATTTATTTTATTTTTTTTTGTAGGGGAAAAGAAAAAGAAAGAGTATTGCGAGGCTTGCAGAACTATCCGAATCTCTCCCCTCAGGGACCAAACTTTTGAACTATGAAAAGATTTATTATTATTTTAAAAATAAAAAAGGTTTTTTCTCCTTCTTCTCAGCTTTTGCTGAAGCAGCAGAAGTGATCTGAAAAATGCCTCCCTGGAGCCAGAGAGAGACTTTCAGTAAGCACAGGGAGATCTCTGAATGCTGTGTCTAGCAAGGCTTCTTAATCTGCAGGAGGCCACCGGTTGATGCTGCCTATAGGAAGTTGTGTTTGCCCCCCGGCAAAACACAGATCTATGTATCTATATCTAGATCTGGATTCCTTTCTAAGCATTTGGGTGGGCCACCTCCAGCTTGGAGGCCAAATTTGGCTTCCTCACTGTGTCCTACTGTTCAGATGTAACCCGTCAATTGCCCCCGTTAATCTTCTTTCCAGGAGTTGCATCACGGACAGTCAGATCTTATCACACCACATTGTGGGCCCAGCATTACAGTGGTACCTTGGTTCTCAAACTTAATCTATTCCGGAAGTCCGTTCCAAAACCAAAGCATTCCAAAACCAAGTCATGATTTCCCATAGAAAGAATGCAAAATGGATTAATCCAATGCAGACTTCTAAAAACAACCCCTAAAATAGCAATCGAACATGAATTTTACTATCTAACAAGACCTCTGATCCATAAAATGAAAGCAATAAACAATGTACTGCAGTCACAAAATCAAAGAGTCACAAAAACAAAAAAGAGCCACAAAAACAAAAACGCAAAATAAATAGCAAAAACAGATGGACCTCAGCGTAACACTCAAAACGGAAGTGTGGGACTCAAATCGGAAGCATAACACTCAAAATGGAGCATGTTTGGCTTCCGAAAAAAGTTTGTAAACCGGAACACTTACTTCCGGGTTTGCAGTGTTTGGGTTCCATGTTGTTTGAGTACCAAGGCGTTTGAGAACCAAGGGGCCACTGTACTTGAACTCTGAGCCATGTTCTTTCATTCAAAGCAGCTGGCCAGGACTGGCCTTCGGCAGCTGAGCAATGGCAGGGAAGTTGGGCCAGGGGAGCAAGACCATGTACATTTAAAGCACAATGATATCATTTTAAACAGCCATGCCCCCCACGCCCAGTAGCTGTAGTTTAAGGATGCTGAGAGTTTGTTTGGTGACCCCCTCCTTCCCAGTGGTTTCACAATCAAACACTCTGGGAACTGCAGCTCTGTGAGGGGTCTGGTGGTCTCTTAATACATACATACATACATACATACATACATACATACATACATACATACATAATTTTATTTGCAACATAACAAAAGTAGTCATAAAAATAATTAAAACACTTTAAAATATGCAACCAAACTGAACAAGTTCCACATAAATCCCAACAACATTTTTTTAAAAGATACAGAAACCCACCACCCAACAAACGTCCCCTAGCAGCCCTCCAGCCCAAGAGCCAGTTTTTGGAGGTGGAATCAGTCCAGGCTAGGTGGAAAAGGCTTGCAAGGCAGAGAGAAGATATTTAAGGACTCACAGCCAAGATGTTAATGTCCTTAACAAATTACAGTTCCCATGTGGGCGAAGCCACGATAGTTTCAAGTGTTATGATACTGCTATAGGTGTACAGTGGAGGGGGGCAAGATATGTTACTCTGAGTAGTTCCATGGAGGTAGAGCAGGTTATCAATGAAGCTGCAAGCCGAATGCTGGAACATTCAAGGTCCCATCTGCGCTGTACACCTAGAGCAGAATCATGCCATTTTAAACAATCATGGCTTTCTAAAAAGATAATAATAATAATAATAATAATAATAATAATAATAATAATAATGGGAACTGTAGTTTGTTGAGGATATTAAGAGTTGTTAGGAGACCCCCTACTCCTCTACAGTTCCCAGAGTTACCTGGGAAGAGGGATTGATCATTAAACCACTCTGGAACTGTAGCTATGTGAGGGGAACAGAGGTTGCCTAACACCTCTCAGCACACTTAACAAACTACAGTTCCCAGGGATACTGTGGCGGAAAATTGCAGCTGTTCAAAGTGGTGTGAATGTGGCTTAAGAATAGTTTGATTATAACATTCATATCTTGCCTTTCCTCTGGGAAACACAAACTGGGTGCATATCTCCCATGTATCCTGCCCTGTTTTAGAAAATTGGGCGTTAATGCTTTTGCATTAATGCAGCATTGAGCCCTGCTCTCTAAACTGCAAGGTGCTGTCACCTTTGCACTTTGAAAAGATCCCTGGCCATGAATGGTGTCGGCTCATGAAATAGAGCCACACAGAATGGGCACAGCTGCATGTTTACATGTGAGAGTGCAAGTTTATGCTGCTGCAGCTTCTCCTGTTGCAATGAGCCCCTTTCCCAGATTAAAAAAGACCCCAGCTGTGCTCCAATCCAAACAGTCACTAGTGGACTAGTGCACTGCAGGGGGCTGGACTAGAAGACCCTTTGGGTTCCTTCTAGCTCGGCAGTTCTGTGATTCCACGACCAAATCCTACAATGGGAGGAGTCGCTAGATGTTGACCACCCACAATAACCAGTCTTTGCCCAAGTCCCCAGTGAGGCACTGGCACAGTTTACCCACCTGATACTGCAGTGGAAGGAGCGCTGGGTTCTCCGTATCCAAACTCGTTCACAGCCACCACCCGGAATTCATAGCTCACTCCCTGCTTCAGCTTGTCCAGGCCGACTGTGTAAGACGTGGCGCCGCGGGGAATGTCCTTCACAAACAGGTCCCACAACCCTTCGTCTAGAAAAGAAGCAAGGAAAGTGGTTTGGGGGAGCATTCCTGGACCTTTCACAGAAACATGGCATGAGTGCTGACCATCGATGAGCTCCACTCCCAGAGTTCATGAGGATAACCTATGTTCAAGGTTAGGAAATCCCATTGTGTGCAGTTGCGCAACCGGCCGTCCAGCTCCACGCTGAAATATGCCAGCATCAGGTCTTCCTAACTGATGAGGGAACACAGCACACAATGTGGAGCCCATCCTTTGCATTTTCCAAGACTCCAGGTTCATTCCTTGGCACCTCCAGCTAGAAGGGTCAGGTTGGAGGAGATGGGGGGGGACTAGTAGCCATCAATAGCCCCCTACCTCCATGAATTTGCCTAATCCACATGGGTGGTCATCACTGCCTCCTGTGGGGTCCACAGTTCCAACTATGTGCTTTGTGAACAAGTCCTTTTAAATCTGTCCCAAAACTTCCAACGTTCAGCTTCATGGGACGAAAGCATAACTGGTTTATAGAATTCTTGCTTCAAGATAACCCAAGAACAGAAGAAGAACCTCTCGGATCAGCTCAATGGCCCATCTAGTCCAGCATCCTGTTCTCACAGTGGCCAACCATGCGCCTGTGGGAAACCCATAAACAGGATCCAAGCACAGGAGCACTCCCCACATGGCTTCCAGTCATTGGTATTCCAGAAGCAATGCTGCCTATGGAGGCAAAGCATAGCCATAGCCATTACTAGCCTTTGATAGCCCCCCCCCCCTCCATGAATCTGTCTGATCTTCTTTTCAAGCCACCCAGTTTGTGTCAGGATATTATTACAAGCCGAGCTGCTAAAGCTGCAGCAGCGAGGCCAGCATGACTATGTGTCTGTTTTTATCCTGTGGGAAAGCCACCAGTTCTACCAGCTTTCTCACACACGTGATGTTTTTGTACTTTACTATTGTACTTTACTTTCGTTTCTGGCTTGAGAGATGCCGGACACGCTAATGCACAGCTCTGACCTAATGAGCTGGCAAGCAGAGGCATACTCTGCATCTTATCTACAATAAAGTAGTTTTAGCCTTAATGGCTTGTGTGTGTTGTTCTTCACGCTGGGGAACAATCGCATATGAATGTGCCCCTGGACTCGAGTAGCCAGGAGTGCACGCAGGCTTCGTCCCTACCTGGGGGTCAGTCTCACAACTTGCCCCCATGGGACGTTTTGCTAACAGTTTGATGGCCAACACTGCCTTCTGTGGCAGAGACATAGCTGTCAAGTTTCGTATTTGAAAATAAGGGATCAGCAGTCTCACCTATCCCGGGGACAGTCACATGTCAGTGGTGGGCGGAGCCAGAAGCAAAAGTGGGCGGAGCAGCAATGTAAACTCCAAGCGGGCTCGGGCTCGGAGCGGAGCAAAGAGGAGGGCAGCCATGTGCTCCGCGCGATGGAGCCCCATCGTCTTCTTGTCTGATCCCATCAAAACAGGACAGGAAGCAGCAGCTGCTCAAAGGCAGCCAGGCTCCACCCGCCAGCTAACCCTATTGGCCGGCTGAGGGGCTCACTGCCTCCTAAGCCCACCCAAGTTGCCTACAAAGGGGTGGGGGCGGTGGTAAGAGGGAAGACACATCTTGCGCCAAACCACTTTGAACCTCCTACCCGATCTTGGAGCAGGTGCAGGCATTGCTAGAGAAGGCAATAATGACTCCTACCTGGCCTCACTACAGAAAGGACAAAGTAGAGCTGGGAGAAAATTCAGAAAAGGGCAACCAAGGGGTCGAGGGGATGAAGCAACTCCCCTATGAGGAAAGCTTGCAGCATTTGGGACTTTTTCATTTATAGAAAAGTGAGCAAGAAGCGACACAAGTGTTGGTGGCATAGTGATGAGCATAGATGCCTTCCAAGCAGTTGACCCAGGTTTGATTCCCAGCCAACGTGCCTTGTATGGGATAGCTCCATTGGCAGAGTGTCAGCCTCTTAATCTCAGGGTCCTAGGCTTGAGCCCCACGTTGGACAAAAGATTCCTGCATTGCAGGGGGTCGGACTAGGTGAGCCTCGTGGTCCCTTCCAACTCTACAGTTTCCATGATAGAAGTTTATAAAATGATGCACAGCATGGAAGGGTGGATGGAGAAGCGTTTTCCTCCCTGTCTCCTAACAGTAGAACTTGTGGGCATTCAGGGATGCTGGAGTTTGGAAGATTCAGGAGGAATAAAAGAAGTGACTTTTTCACGCAACGCAGAGACAGACAAAGGAATTCATTCCCCCCCCCCCAGGATGGCCACCAACTTGGATGCCTTTAAAAGAGGATTAGACAAATTCCTGGGGGTGGAAGAAGGCTACCCCTGGCTACTGGCCAGGATGGATGTGCTCTGCTTCCATGGCAGCGATGCTTCTGAATACCACTTGCTGGAAACCGTAGGAAGGAAGGGTGTGTTTGTGGGTTTCATGCTGAGGCATCTGCTTGGCCACGACGAAAAGAGGGTGCTGTATTAGTTGGACCACCAGCCTGATCCCGCAGGCTCTTTTGGAGTTCTCACGCTCTTTTTCCAGCGCCTCAGAAGCACTCCTGCACTGTGTGCTTTTTTAATCCTTCGGAGGGGGTGAGCAGCAGGCGCCGCGCGAGCTGCAGGTGTTAGAACAGACGCGGCCCCGACACAAGAGCGCGATTTCACGGACAATTAGTCAGGTGCTCTGGGCTGAAGCAAACTGTCAGTCAACCCACAGAGGCTCCTAGACCTGATGGCGTGCAGGCCACTAACAGATGCCTGCCACGCTGGAGCAGGAGATGGGGGTGGCTGGAGAGCCATCCCTTGTATACACACCACCAGGGATTTCCCTGCCCTGCTTTTTGGGGTCAGAGAGACTGTGCTGTAAATGTCGCTCCCCCTGCCGCCCCAGAAGGGCCCAACGAGAACCGGGGTTAATTTGTTTTTAAGGAGGAAAGGCTGAGTTTACGGCACAGACCAGATGCCAAGCGAAGGCTGGCAAACTGCTGATGTGCTGCCAGAGGGTGGGACAAGGCAGAGATGGTGGGGGACGGCTGTTGTGGCACAGGGATGAGGCAGAGAGGCAGATACTTTGCATTTGACTGGCTCTTGCTGGTTTGCATCCACGTTCGAGATGAAGTAAGTGGAAGCAATGAAATAGGGGGATTGTGCCAAGAGGCTCTCTTGGTTGCTACTTCATTGGAGCCTCAACAAAGCCAGGGAAATTTTTTTTAAGCCGTAGCAGGTCATGGTCATCAACCCATTGGGTGGAATGGAAGGCTGCTGGCTGGGTTCCTTGGGCACCTCCACAGTGGATCGATGCCTCTTGGTCCTGTTGTCACAACCAACAATACCCTGCACTGCAGGGGTTTAAGTCCCTTTCAACTCTACCGTTCTACAATCCTCTGATATTCCCTTACTTCTGGGTTGGCAACCAGAGACTGGCACCTTTCTCCACCGGATATTGGCAGTAAAGAATTGCTTGCTGTTCTGATCCTGTGCCTTCTAGCTCTTTGAGCAGGTCCAGCAATCTGGGGCAGGAGCAGCTGGTACTTCTCAGGGGGCTGCATTTGGCCCTGCCCTTCTGTACCTCGGGTTAAGAACTTAATTTCTTCTGGAGGTCCTTTCTTAACCTGAAACTGTTCTTAACCTGAGTTACCACTTTAGCTAATGGGGCCTCCCGCTGCCGCCGCACGATTTCTGTTCCCATCCTGAAGCAAAGTTCTTAACCCGAGGTACTATTTCTGGGTTTGCGGAGTCTGTAACTCGAGGTACCACTGTACCGCCCCTTCTGCCCCAGTTGCTGATCTTGACTGTAAGGTTTTCTTTCTTGGCTGGCTGGTGATCAGTAGCAGGAAAAATTTCTGGTGGGGGCATCAGACCTCAGTTTGAGGGTTTTTGTTTTTTTTTAAAAAAACACCTACATCTGTTTGTTTTCTGTGTTTTAAAATATGCTGGCCCAGCCAGACTTTCTGGTGTTTGGTGAGCTCAAACAAATAAATAGGCATAGCTTGAGGGCTTTTTTATATATATAAAAAATAGTATGGCAAAGGACCCCCTTGATAGTGAGAAATGCACTGAATGCCTGTCAGGTGGAAGCAACTGGAGGTAACACCCAGCATGGATTTCGCTGTGCATTTTCAATTCCCTGGCTGAGAGCTACAGCAGCAGTTGGGAGGAGGGAAAAAAAAGAGAATGCAGCATTTAATGTTTAGGGTAATGAGGCCTATAATAGATGACAGCTGAGATGCGGAACCCTAAGGTAATGGTAAGTTGTTTAAATATTGACAAAGTGCTCACGCTTTTCATTTGCCTATTAAGACGCCTTGATTGTGGTTGCACAAACACAGAGGTCCTTCCCCCCTCTGGGGTTTTATACACGAAGAGAGCTGGTCTGGGTCAGCCATTTGCCTCCCGCTCAGGGCAACACGTCACTGTCCAGGAGCAAAGGTGAAGCAAAGGTGCAGCATAATCTCCAGCGTTAGTTGTAGAGCAGTGACTCAGGGAGGAGAACCGTCGCCTCTTCTCTCCGGCTGAGCTCTGAACTCGGAGAGAGAGAGAGAGAAAAACTCTACACAAAAGCGCAGGAGGGGCAAAACTGAGCGAGATGCAGAACGTTTTAATGAAGCTGAAGCATGTGTGAAATAAGCCAGAGATCCAATTATTATCCTCCCCTCTGCCTGGATCGCATTTCACGCTCTCTGCAGATTCTGCCTGAAAGGAAGAATAGGAATCCCAGCGCACAAACAGCCTCGTTTGTTTATTATGAACGGGATTAAAATAATCTGTGGGAGAATTAAGAGACACAGTTGTTAGGCCCAGCAAGGGGCTTTCTCTGTCTATGCTCTCCTCGCCCAGTCTGTTTGCAGATGCAGTGGAGTGGGTCCAGGCTGCACAAAGCTGTGCTAATGTAGCTGAGAACCTCACTGGAAGGACTCTCTCAACTGTCTCCAAATGAGCCGATGCACTACATACCAGCAGGTCTGGCACAGAGAATGGATACATCGTTGAACAATGGATATGACCCAGGAGGGCCAGAGGAAGCTGCCAAGGAAGCTGCCTCTATTTTTGCACACCACCATAGCTGTGCATGGAGAAGGTAGATGTAGGGGGGGGGGGGCAGCAAGGAGGGCAGGTAGGCGCAGAAGAGGCAGCAGAGGAGGCCAGATCTGCTGCCTGAGGCAACTGCCTCACCTCGCCTCATGGGCTCTGGTCCAGCAGAACCTTCTGCTTTGCAAACCTTGTTGAAATGATGCGCCAATGGCCCATCTAGTCCAGAATCCTGTTCTGACAGTGGCCAACCAGATGCCTCAATGGGAAACCCACAAGCAGCACCTGAGCACAAAAGCCCACTCCCCTCCTGTGGTTTCTGTTGTTGTTGTTTAGTTGTTTAGTCGTGTCTGGCTCTTTGTGACCCCATGGACCAGAGCACGCCAGGCACTCCTGTCTTCCACTGCCTCCCACAGTTTGGTCAGACTCATGTTGGTAGCTTCGAGAACACTGTCCAACCATCTCATCCTCTGTGTCCCCTTCTCCTTGTGCCCTCCATCTTTCCCAACATCAGGGTCTTTTCCAGGGAGTCTTCTCTTCTCATGAGGTGGCCAAAGTATTGGAGCCTCAGCTTCAGGATCTGTCCTTCCAGTGAGCACTCAGGGCTGATTTCCTTCAGAATGGATAGGTTTGATCTTCTTGCAGTCCATGGGACTCTCAAGAGTCTCCTCCAGCACCATAATTCAAAAGCATCAATTCTTTGGTGATCAGCCTTCTTTATGGTCCAGCTCTCACTTCCATACATCACTACTGGGAAAACCATAGCTTTAACTATATGGACCTTTGTTGGCAAGGTGATGTCTCTGCTTTTTAAGATGCTGTCTAGGTTTGTCATTGCTTTCCTCCCAAGAAGCAGGCGTCTTTTAATTTTGTGACTGCTGTCACCATCTGCAGTGATCATGGAACCCAAGAAAGTAAAATCTCTCACTGCCTCCATTTCTTCCCCTTCTATTTGCCAGGAGGTGATGGGACCAGTGGCCATGATCTTAGTTTTTTTTATGTTGAGCTTCAGACCATATTTTGCACTCTCCTCTTTCACCCTCATTAAAAGGTTCTTTAATTCCTCCTCACTTTCTGCCATCAAGGTTGTGTCATCAGCATATCTGAGGTTGTTGATATTTCTTCCGGCAATCTTAATTCCTGTGGTTTCTAGCAACTGGCATTCAGAAGCATTGCTGCCTCCCACTGTGGAGGCAGAGCAGAGTCACCAAGGCTGGTAGCCAATGAGAAACATTTCATCCACAAGCTTCCTTCATCCTGGGTTATGTCACCTACATGTCAGGGCTGGTACTTAGCTCCCCTTGCAACTCATGAGAATCTGCCCTGAGCAGGAAGGAATCGTGGCTCCAAGCCAGGAGAGGAGCTATTCCAAATGGTCGCAGCCAAGGTGCCATCCTCTTAGCAGGAGGCAGGCCAAAGTGAGGCCTCGATCATGCTGCCAATTACCATGTGCCAAAAAGCATGGGTCTGAGGGGTTTCCCCCTTGCCCTGCTCCTTTTCCCAGGGAAACTCACTCTTCGGTGCTAAATTGAGCAGACATCAATCTGGAGAAAACCTGAAATCCTGGTTGTTCTGGTTGAACACTAAAGAGCGTCTTTCTCCGAGGGAAAGCAGTGGCACAAGAAGCAGGGTGGGTAAGCCCTAAATCTCACCCCAGCAGACATGGGGTCAAGTGTGAAAGGAGAAATCATCCAGATGTCAATGTTTTGGAGCTTGTCAAAATGTGATAAGATAGGACCCCCTCCCCAACTTCCTCCCTCCCATCTTCCGTGCCCCCCCCCACCCCAGACCATGTTTTTTAGGGATCAGATGATCTGCATGCTCCCCTTCTCCATTTCTGTGGCCTACCTGACGGTCTGGTTTCTATGATGTAGCCAGTCGTGGGTCGGCTTCCTGGAACTCCCTCAGTCCAGTACAAAGTCAGTCCAGAGGCTGTTTTTGAAACCAGCACGTGCTGAGGGGAACCCGGAGAGCCTATAGGTAGGGGTGAAATGGAAAGAGCAAGCATGAGGCAGGGTGAAAGGAACAGCCATTTCTACCATGTGGTCCAGTCACTTTGGAGAGATGAAAAATCAGGAAGCCTCTGGCAAACAGATGCCTTTTTCGAGAAGAGAGTTACCTGGTGCAGCTACTCTGTCCTCGACTCTCCCATTAACAGGCTCTGTACCACCCTGGCTGGGTCATGCCATGAGCAGACAGGACAACCCTGTGTTCACTATGGGAAGACAACTGTACTGTGGAGTCTGGACCGGTGTGTCATGAAGGCCACTGCCCATCTCTGTCAAGTGGCCTCTGGAGAATCTCAGGCCCCCCTAGAAAAAGGGACCAGATCATTTCCAAGCCTTTACAGCTACAAAGATTTGATTGAAATTATGCGCAGGATAACTGTTGAGGAGCCAGGAGCCAGAAAGCTGGAGGATTTATTTCTTAATTTCCCCCCAATTTTCATTGGTGGGGATTCAGAGCCCTACTTAGGTCTGCCATCTTTGTGAGTAGAAGTGCCAGAATATGCAAAAATAATAAGAATAAGAATAACCCAGTGTTAATGCAAAATATGCAAATTTTCCTAATTTATGCATGTTGTGGGATTCAGGTGTTTTTTAGGGGGTGGGGGTGGGAGGGATGAATCTAAAAGCCACAGTAGAGTGAGGATGAGTAACACAAGCCGACTGTCAGTTGGGCGTAGTTTGGGGGAAATGACCCATGTGGTAGGGTCCCTGCCCCCCGCAACGAGTCTGTGGGCTGAGGCCTCTTATGCAGAGACACCTGGGCATTGCCACTGCCTGTGAAGGAGGACACGAAATCATGCCTTGCCGCTTAACTTTCCCCTGGCTTGAAAATGCCTTTTGAACACCTTCCTTGCTGCTGGGTGCTGTGTTAATGCAATGGGCTCTGCTTGGTCTCTTCCCCCCCCCTCGCCTCCCTCGCCTTGGCATGTTCCTCGTGTCTCACTTACCCTCTGCCGGCCCAGCTGTGATGTTGGCCTGCAGCTCTGGCCCATAGGTGATGGTCTTGGCTTGTACTCGGAACAAGTAGGTCATGCCCTTGGTGAGGTCTCTGACTTTCAGCCACCGCTGCCAATTCCCATTGATACCCACGGTCACCACTTTGCTCACCCCTGGAACGGAGCCATCCAGACCGGGGGGGGGGGGAGAATAAAAAAATAAGACAAGAGTGTTAAATGTATTAACCAGAAAGGAGGAAGGCAGTGGAGCAGTGGAGCTTATCCTGTCTAGATTACCAGTGAAAATTATCTAGCCATTTGCTAAGGAAGTATTTCTTACAATTAGTGGGAATTTAAGGAGTGATAATGGCCAATTTTCAGCACAGATAAGTGTAATTAGACTTTAAGCTTGATAAGTGGGCACCAAGAAGGGGAGGGGGGGGGAAATCTTACAGCGCAATTGGGAAATTACCAAGAGGCTGGAGACTACCTCACTAATTTCATTAGGATGGAGGAAGGAGGTGAGTTTAGGGGATTGTAAGCGATAGCTCATTCAACCCAGCTTGTCTTCACCAGGGGCCTCTGGGCCAATCATTCTTTCAAACCAGTTCTGGGGAAAATAAATTCAACAGGCCAAACCTCTGTTGACCAATGCTTCATCCATGGACAGCAAAACAACAGGAGTGAAAATCTTCTGACCTTTCAGATTGGATTTATTTATTCAATTTAAACCCCCTCCCCCAGGTGGAAGAGGAAGGTGAACGGAGCCTAGGTAAGTTCCCCCCTCCCACCCAAAAAAGGATCTTTGTTTGAATTTGCCTGTGAATAATTCAGATGCACAACCCGCTGACGTAGTTGTGTTAACATTTCCCGCAGGTAGGTGCTGTGTTGGAGTCAGGCCTTTCAGCGGGGAATGGGTATAAAGAGTTAATACGAAAACACAAGAACGTTAAGAGCTGCCACACTGAGTTGCAGCCCTGGGTGCCGGCTGGAGCATCTGTTAGGATGAGCATGGAGCCTATTCTTGCTGCCTCTTTCCTTCGGAGCCCAGTTCAAGGTGCTCACCTTGGTGTTTGGAGCCCTAAATGACTTGGGCCCCAAATACCTGCAGGAGCACCTCCTCCCCCTATGTGCCAGTCAGGCTGCTATGATCTGCAGCAGGAGGGTTCTTCTTAGGGTGCTATTGAAGGTGTGGGGGTGATGACTTGAATACAGCCTTCTCTGCAATGACCTCCAAAGCGGTGGAACTCCCTCCCTATAGGGAAGAGTCAGGTGCCCATCTCTTGATAGCTGTAGATGGCCACCTCTTTTCCTTGGTCTTTGATGGCTGAACTATTATTGTGTGTCACTTGTGAATACCACCCCAGATTTCATCACTTTAATACTGTGGTTTTCTGGGTTAAGGTGGCTGCAAAAGGGTTTTTTTTTAAAAAAAATCAAAGAATATGGAAATAAGCACTAGACATGTGCTGTTTTCCAATAGTTTTCCAAAAGTGGCTTTTATGTCGTGCAGAAGCCCAAAAGCAATGTAGAAATTAACAGGGAAACATCGGAGAAATGAAATAAACTGCCGTGTGAACGTAGCCTATGTGTGTCCTGTCTACTCTAGTGGGTGGGGAATGGTGGGATGAAGTCACACTTTGTGCTGCCGTCCCCTCTCCTCAGTGAGTACTTCCCCACCCTCCTCCAGTTCCGGCACCCAGCAAAACATCGCCACCCATGTCAAAAAACCAAATCAAACTGCCCCCACAATGTGCTTCAGTATGTCCACAGCTGGGCAACCTGCATTATCCATGGATCGTGAAAATCTGAAATAAATGGGTGGAAAGAGCAGGTTGCCACTTGGATGAGGACAATGCCATGTGGGTGACATGAAAAATGTGCTCAAGGAGGAAGCACTCAATCCACTCTAAACTGCTGTGTGCACACAGCCTTGATTCTTGTGTCTAAGCATCTTTTCTCCTCCTGGAATGTGTCTAGTGTTTTAGATTTTAAGCCTGAGAGCTTAAGGTCTATAGGCTACATTTGTTTTCTGCAGATGCAATAGAGGCTGCAAAGAAGATCCCCTTCACCATCGCTAGCGCCACTTGGGAGGCTCGACGTTGAGCTCTAACCCGTGTTCAGTCCAATTCAGAATGAGTTTTCCCCCACAGGCACTCTAGCCGTCTCAGCAATTGTTTCATCGCCATCAGCTCCAGGGAAAACCATGGGGCCATCCGGGTTCCATGCAATCGGAGAGGGCAGTCAATAGCCCTGGTTAACTCCACATTCCAGCAGGCCACCAGGGAATCAGCTGAAAGGCCATCAACATGGGATAAAACATCCCCTACCACTCTCTGGAAACCATTTGGATCCATTAAGTGGTGGGGGTGGACCATCCGAATCGGTCCTACCTCCCTGCAGTGGGGAAGGGTTGCAGAGAAGGCCAGTTGCTTGGTGTTTTAAAGGTGATTTTAAGAGTGGCATAATAGTAGTTTCTTTAAAAAGAAATATTTTCTATCTCTTGAAAAATGCTTTTTTCCATATTACATTTGCCTTTTTGTGTTATATTCAAAGTTTCCCGAAAAGTGTCAAACTCCTTGGCCAACGAAGAGTTCATTTAAAATCCAACAGCAGCTGGTTGGATCAAACTTTTCAGAGCGCATTCCATCTGCTGTGCTATCATCCATCTCTTTATTACTAAGTTATATTAAAGATATTTATCTCAGCTTTTATTGGCTAAATCTAAAGAAATAAAGAAAAGAAACAAGTCTAGTTCAAATTTTCTTTCTAATTAATATTTTAATTCAGAGACATATTATTGTTCAAATGCCCAACAGAGGAAAATGACACTGGACATCACCCAAAGTCTCCGGAGGGGTTTTATTTAACTGATCAGAGAAATCTGGAGATGAAGAAGACTCCCCCCAAATAATAATAATAATAATAATAATAATAATAATAATAATAATGCACATTTCAAGCTGTTTTAGAGGAAGCTGTGAGAAACAGCTGCAGGGTTCTTTGTTGTCATCTATGACAACAGGTTAAAAGCAACATCCCATAAACATTCAAGTCATATGACTGCAAGTGAAAGTCACCTGAGCAGAAAATGCCTCAACAGAAAAGAACTCAGGGTGCCCTCCCCACTTCTTTGGGGGACTCTGGAAATGTGTGGGGGGGGGATACAGAGAGAGATATAACGAAAAATTAAAGCTGGATCAACTCTTTTGAATGCATGATTCTCCACCCATGAGGTCACGGCAAAGCAGTTAATGGAGATGGACCAAGAGATTGGTGGACATATACTGTATATTGGGAGACCAGACACACAACTGCAATGGGCTTCTCTCTTCCCCATTTGGGCACACTGATCTCCCCTGGGCACTCTTACCTTGCACTGGGGCCAAAGGCTCATAGATCACCCGGTAACCCTGCAGAAGGCCATTGGCTGCAGCTGGCTCCCCCCAAGACACGTTGAGGGTAGAGCAAGTGATTTCTGAGAAAGCCAGGAAGCTGGGGGCGCTTGGAGCTGAAAGAGGGTTGGACATCATCAGAAACACTTAGCGGCAGGAAGATTGCAGTTCTCCTTCCAGCTCATGACATTGCTCATCATCTATGGCTGTGCACACATTACTGGTCATTCTGTTTCTCAGTTTGGATTGAAGCTGGTTTTGGGCGGGGGGTGGGATAATTTCTTAAGAAATGGCAGGACAGATAAAAGATGGAAATGAACTAAACCAGCAGTGGAAGTGCATACATAGCCCATGTCTATGGCATGTCAGATGGGAACGTGGCCTATGGCAGAATCCTCTTCCTAGTCTAGTCTGCTTCAGTGCCTTTTGCAGCAGATCCCAAAGCGCCACCCCTTTGAAGAAAAAAAAAATCCCCATTAATCTCACTTGCCAAGTGAAACTGCCTTGCGACTGCTCAGTGCTTGACATCTAAAAGTCTAAAAACCTTGCTCCCTTTCTGTATTTGGAGGCCTCAGAACAGTGGCAGGGAACCAACAGCACTCCCTTGGACCACAGCTCCCATCTGCCCTAGACCAACAAAGCCAATAGTCAGGAATGATGGGAGCTGTAGTTCATGACATCTGTTGAGCCACAGGTTTCCTCTCTGCTGTCTTAGAAGTTGGGGGTTGTGAAATAGAGGTCCCGGCTTCGCCATGCTTCGTACATGGCAGTGGCATCCTTACCTGCCTGGTGGGTCCTGCCTTGCCCAGGGCTGCTCTTTGGCCCATCGCCTGCTGCGTTGAAAGCAGAGATACAGATCAAGTACTTAGAGTAACTGGTGAGGTTCTTCAGCCGAATGCTTGTCTCCGGGTGGAAAAGGACCTTCACTTTTTCTGTGTCATTCTGACTCTCCTCCTGCCAGTAGTAAACCTAATTGGAAGAGAAAGGGTTACTTAATTTGGATTTTTACCCTGCCTCTCTAAAGTTGCCATTTGTTCCTCTGCTGCCTCTAACTCACCCCCCCCCATGACATGTTATAAATTAATGTTTTTTTAATCTCTTTCTCTCTCTTTGCTGTGTCCATTGGACATCTGGTAAGGAGCAAATAAAATTCGACATAGTTTGAAGGAAATGGAAAGGCGGAAAGTAGGAGAGAAGTGTCTTCCTACCTCTCTCATCCAGTAATGATTGGGGTCATCTATTGAAACTGAGCAGCAACAGATTCAGGCCAGACAAAAGGCGTAACTGATTTATGGAATTCTTGCTGCAAGTTAACATAAGAACACCAGCAAAGCCCTGCTGGACCCATCAAGTCCAGCCTCCTGTTCTCACAGTGGCCAACCACATGCTCTCTCCCATCTGTGGTTTCCAGCAACTGGTATTCAGAAGCTTTGCTGCCTCCAGCCGTGGAATCACCATTGCTAGTCACCATTCATAGCCCTCTCCTCCAGGAATTTGTCCAATCCTCCTTTAAAACCATCCAAGCTGGTGGCTATCATAACTTCTTGTGGGAGTGAGTTGCACAGCTCAACTATGCACAGTGTGAATTGCCATCCTGAATCTTCCAACATTCAACTTCCAAGATGCAGCTTTAAGATAAGATTAGGCAAATTCGTGGAGGACAAGAGGTCCAGCCGTGGCTATTACCAATCACAAGGGTTCTGCAGAGGCACCATGGCTCTGCATATCAGTGTGTGTGTGTGTGGGGGGGCAACTCAAGGTGGGGCTACTGTCCAGCCACCCTGCTTGTGTGCTTCTCAGGATGCACCTGGTTACCATGGTGAGAGATAGGATGCTCTCTTAGATGGACCAACTAGGTTTGCTCTCATGACCACGTCACATCTGTGACCTTTTCAGTGCCTGGTGGGAAAACTGCAGACACTCTCATCTCCCCCTAATAACACCCCAGCAGGAACCCCACCTTGGCTGTGGGACAGCCGTAAGTGGGTGTAACGGTTAATTGATCCCCTCCTGGACAAACTGGGAGCCTGACCCGACAGCCTGGCCAAGACTCTGCCTTGGTGCTACGAGCCAAGTGATTAGAACAGCCTGTGCACAAACAAAAGCGGGAAACACACAAATTTTTATAGCAGGTAGCTTGCTCTTGCCAAGAGGCAATGCCAGATCATTTCCACTGGCTCAGCTTCGCTCCATTTGCTGCCTTACACACAGGTGGGGGTGGGGGTGGGGGTGGATGAGCCAGGCAATGAGCCCCAGCCAAGTCGCAGGGCTTGCAAGCAGCAGGCTGCTTGTGGCATCTCAAAAGCCGAGCGACAGAACTGCAACAGAGCCACGGCCAAGGGGCTAAAGCGTTGGACTAGGTGGGAATCACCTGGGTTTGAATCACCACTTTGCTGTGAAGATCGCTGGATGACCTTGGGGGCCTGTCACTGCCTCTCAGTATAGTCTACCTCACAGGGGTGTTGTGAGGGTAAATTGAGGGTAGAGACCTATTTATGCCGACTTAAGTTCCTTGGAGAAAAAAGTTGGGAAATAAATAAATAAATAAGGACCTAGGAGACCTGGGTTCAAAACCCTGCTCAGCCGTGAAGCTCACTATGTGACCCTAGAGGCCAGTTATGGTCTCTCTCAGTCTAATCTACCTTCCAGGGATGTTGTGGGGATTAAATAAGTAGGGTGAGAACTATGTACACCACCTTGAGCTCCCAGGAAAGAAACGTGGGATGGAAATGCAATAAATAGTATTAAATATAAATAAAGAAGAAATATTGAGTGTGATCCTAGATCTAGCGCAACTATGGATATCCAGGTGGCATCCATGAGTGTGCCCAGCTGGTGGCATAGGAAGGGGGGGTGCAGTGGGTGTGGACCGCCCTGGGTGTCATCACTGAGGGGGGGGGGTGCAGGCCTGGCCTCCAGCGTGCCTGAGCCACACGTCTCTCCTGGGGAGTGACACGGTGGCTCAGGCACCTGCAGGCTCCGCGCTGCCCGAAACGGTAACGTGGGGCTGGCGGACTCCGTGAAGGTCCCGTGCAGTGTGCGCTGCCCCAGCTTGCCCCACCCTTGGGTGCAGGGCATTTGTGCTTCCCTGGGTGCCCAAGCAGCTAGCTACGCCGCTGTGCCCACTCTACACCCAGCTGGGGCTGGCATACCAGTTACTTCCTTCCTGGAGAAGGAGGAACTGGCCCCAGTCTCTGCTCTGCCATTATCCAGATCAGATGTGCCACACTGCAATGCTAATGTCCAAGTTCTGTGCAAAGACTTATCACTGAAAAGGCACAAAAGGAAAAGGGGATTGGGAGGGTTGAGGAAAAATTCCATTTATCAGAGAGCTAATTGTTGGAGAGAGTCTCAATCCATCATCGTGGCTCACGTTGGTCAGATACTGGTTGTTGGGGATTTGCACGTTGCTCGTGCACTTTCTTTCCGATCTTGTTCGTGATTTTAAGTCACTGCAAGCTGTGCCTCTCTTCTTGCATCTGGGTCATGCCACATGTGAAGTGACCTGGCTACAGCAGAGAGGAACAGCCGGCCCCCATCTCCATGCCCAAGTCTTATGAAAGTTGGAAATATAAATGACAATAGGAAGATGATTTGCAGTAGTGGACACAAACAGAGAGCACTTGCCTTGTAGCCTTGGATATTCCCATTCTGGCTGTCAACTGGCGGAGGGTCCCAGGCAACTTCTAGCTGGCTTGCGGAGAGCGCACTTATCTGGATGTTCTGGGGTGGCATTGCTGGTGCTGGAGGAAGAGAGAAGAGGGGAACAGAGAGGGCAGAGAAGGAGAATTAGAAGTGAATGTCAGAGCTGGCATCTTGAGCAGGGAAGGGGGATTCAGGCTGCGGTGGGGGGTGTTATTGGGTCATTGTTCTTATTTTGGTTTTATAGATTGTGATTTTATTCTGTGAACCGCCCTGAGACCTCCGGGTATAGGGTGGTATAATAATAATAATAATAATAATAATAATAATAATAATAATAATAATAATAATAAATAAGCACAGCACACAAGTTGCGTTCCCCAGAGGCTGCTCTTGCCTCTTACAAACTCTTTGGAAACTTCGCCCACTCCTTTAAACAAACACAGTGTTGAAAGTAGCAAACACATTCTGCACTGAAAGTGCACACAGAATGCTTTTAAAAGCAGGAGGCAATGCATTCAGAATGAATTAAAGGATGCTGTCTGCATCATGGGATGGCCTCTGAATCCAGGAATTCATTTTGCACAGAGGTCTCCTCGAACACTTGCCTGAAGAGCTGTAACACTTTCTGTTGGGGGCTTGCATTCAACAGGGAAGGATAACAAGTAGGAGGTTGGATTTTGCCTGGCTGTTCTGTTTTTATTATGTGTGTTTTGTCAATTTCAGGCAATAGTCCACCCAACCCTTCAAGACGGGATTACTGCAATGTGCTCCAAGTGGGGCTTCCCTAGAACTTGATCCAGAAGCTGCAGTGAGTGCAGAATACTGCAACACAATTGCTGACAGGAGAGAGGCCATGCCAGCACATAACACCTCTGATCAGAGATCTGCACTGGTTGCCAATTTGCTACTGGTCCAAGTTCAAGGTGTTGCTATTAACGTTTTGGGACCAGTTTACCTACACGGTCGTCTTACCCCACAGATGCCCACTCGACTGTGCTGATCTGCTGAACTGGCACTGTTACAAGTGCTATATAATATTTGTGCTGCACTTGCAAGAAATAAATCTTTTAGAGTGGCAGCACTTACACTTTGGAACTCCCTGCCTATTGACAGGCACCTTCACTGAACTCTTTTCGGGGTTTGCTTAAAACATTTTTGTTTTTGCAAACCTATCCACACATTACATGCGCTTTATGACTGTTTAGCTACTGTTGTTTTAATCATGTTTTGAATATTTTAAAATACATTTCCTGTTTTTTATCGATAATCTTAAAGTTTTATCATATATATTTTGTAAAGCACTTAAGAGGAATGAGACTAAGTGTTCTTCCATACCAAATGAAATAAAATCCCCACACTTAGAAAGCTAGGGAGAAAAGTCCTAGCCTAGGCTTTTCCATTGACATGCTAGCTTTCTGTACACAGGGGTGTGATTTCCCGGGGGAGAATTCCATCACAGCAGACCCACTCCTGGTCTGAAACAGTATTCTCATCCTGAGTCAGATATCATGCCTGCTGCTTTGGGATATTTGTGTGGCATCTGTAAGAGCAGCTGCTCCTTGGGTGCATTTGCTTCTTGCATGAGTGATGGCCTGCTAGCACATCTTTATGCAGACCAGGGCATGGGCAGGGGCAGAGGAAGGGGTGTGTGGTGGGTGTGGGCAACACACCCCAGGTGTCACCACTGAGGAGGGTCACAAAAACTGAAAAGACGCAGTGGCTTGGGCTCACACAGGCTCCATGCTGCCCAAACGGTCCGCCTGCTGCCCCCCGCCCAGCTGTAGGGCAGCTGAGTGGGAGGAGGCAGGCAGACTCCGGAGGCCCCACAGTGTGCCCTGCCCCTATGGGTGTCTCACCCCGCCCTCGCCCCGCTTCTATGGGCAGCTTGCCCTGCCCCTGGGTGTGCAGCCCCAGGCGCCCAAGCGGCTTCCTCCAAACCTACTTAAGCCTATTTTGCATTTTTGCTAGGAACTAACTTTTACAGGGGTGTCCAAGTGAGACCAGAAACCAGCAACCTGCCTGCAGATGGTCTTGTCATAACCTCTGCCCACGGTGCTTGAGAGTTGCTGCCTCCTCCCTCCCTGCCCATTTAACGGGCTGCAAATGGAAGCCATAAACTGTTTGCCACCCAAGGAAGGCGAGAGAACCCTCCTTAGTTGCTCCTCCCAAGGCCTTTTTCTTCACGGACAGTGACCTTCGCCAGCTGCGTGATCGTTATATATTTATATATTTTCGCTCCCTCCTTCTCTCTGGGGTTACGAAATAAAATAGTAATTAACACCCACTCAGCCTGACACCAACTATTTATTTTGTTCTAACTGCGCTGCTTCCGTATTATCGCTGCCCACCCTGCCGTTAATGGAAATGTTAATAACCACAGCCAGGTTGTTGTGACAGATGCTTGGGCTCATTATCAGAAATTCTTATTTACCGCTCCATTAAACGACAGAATCGCACACCCCAAAGAAAAAAAAAGGGGGGGGGAGGAGGAGAAGAAACAATTCAATCAAAACTAACTGGAGGAATTTTATGAGCTGCATTAATAATCCAAAACATAAATAAAGTTGATGGCAGTCTGGGGTGGTTTTTTGTTTCTTACTGCAGGTCTGCCACTGGCAACTCAGTTGCAAGATAGGACAATTAAAAAGCAAAAGGCAAAATGGAGAATAGCCATTAGACTAGTGCTTAATTAAAACTGATTATCATTATTAATAATAACAACAACAGGAATAATGACACAACATTTGCTAAAATCATTCTTAGTTAGACAAGCCTATCCAGAGGTTTACAAAGCAGATGCAAGTTCTAATCCGTTTTTAGTCCATTGTTATTTTAAGTCTTCAAAAAAAGTTTTACATTATTGGTAATTTTACTTACTGATAATCTGATTATTATTTTTCGTAAACAGCTTGGAGGTGAGTTTTTGTATACCGTGGAATCTCGGAAGTCGAACACAATCCCTTCGGGAACCACGTTCGACTTCCGAAACGTTCGAATTCTGAGGCGCAGCTTCCGACTGGCTGACAGCTAGGCTTTTTGAAGATCAGAAGCCGCGTCGGACATTTGGGTTCCGAGGAACGTTGGAAAACCAGAACACGTACGTCCGAGTTATCGACGTTTGGGAGCCGAAACGTTCCAAAACGGAGGCATTCGGGAACAGAGGTTTGACTGTATAAACTTTAAGAAAACCACACCATCTGTTAACGACTACTGCCTTTCCGAAGGTGCCTGGTGCTCAAGAGAGAGCAAATGAATGTTGCTTCATAAATGGAATCCCTCTAGCTAGAAAAGTCTCTTGTGGATCTCACTGGAAAAATAACTGCAGACAGCAGGCGAGTTCACGACTGCACTATGCTGGTCCTTTTCAGGCATTGGGGGAGAAAAGGGTGGTGAAAAGTCCCTCTTGTGGGCCATATCCATTTGTGCCACTAGGAACCTGATAAACTTTGGGGACAGGCCAATGAGATAAATTGGCAGGAAACTGGCAAAAGCTTATTGACATGTATAAGTTCTCTGCCCCTGCTCTAGGGGGTGGAACCCTACAGAGGTTAGGCATGGACCCGCTGCACTCTATTAGTGATTAGAGTTATGTTCTTGTTTATTTATATGCAGCTTTAAGCCCAAACAGCGCCCTCCCCAAAAAGGTGGCTCACACAGAATAACAGACAAATGCAAAATTCAGAGTGTCTGGCTGGGATTTAGGTGACCAGGGTACATATCCCACTCAGCCATGAAGCTCACTGAGTGACATTGGAGGTCAGTCACTGCCTAATCTACCCCACAGGGTTGTTCTGTGGATTAAAGAAGACTAGGACTTGCGAGAGACTGGAGTTCAAATCCCCCACTTGACCAGGAAGCTCCTCACTAGTGGACTCTCTCCCTTCCCGTGGTTTCCAGAAAGTGGGATTCAGAAGCAGCACTGCCTCCATCTGTGGAGGCAGAACTTAGCCATTGTGGCAAGCAGCCACAGAGAGCCCTCCCCTCCATGAGGGTCAAATGGTCATCTAGTCCAACCCCTTCCAATGTGGGAATCACAGCAAAATCTCAGGGAAAGTCCCGAATTTTAAATGGCCATCTCTAGGAAATGAAATTCACCAGAGTGCCATAGAATTTCACTATATTTAATGGCGCTGAAGCTCTGTTGAAAACTTACAGAAGCCAACAGAAGCGCTGCAGAACCTCTTGTTCCTGGAATTCTGATCTGGACCCGGCCACGACTGTGTTGTGGGTCACAAGGCACCAGCTGAAAACCCACACCTGAGTGGATCTACTGGGGAAATGGAGTGCATGTTTCCGTACAGAACCAGCCGTTTATGCTAACCTGACAGCGTGTTCAAGAACAACAACAGCTTAACAATTCTTAAGAAATCATTTGGGACTCCAAAGCATTCGCTTAAAGCATGGCATGGGGAGGGGCAGAAACCCCAGAAGTACAAGCATATCTATGTTAGACATGGAGGAATTAATGGCCTCTCATATCCAGAAGGCACTGGCAATTCCAGGCTATGCGCTCCCTGCTAATCCCTTGCTGTCGCACATATGCAAACAGGGCTTGGCGTGGCATTTCCCCTGTGGCTTTAGGTGCCGGTTATCAAGCGTAACAGGTGCAGCAAAGAACCCAGAGGACCTAAATGATGTTGTTGGCAAGCAAAGAGGCGCCATTTTCGCGGAAGCTCTTGTGTTCTGCTTGGGGATCCGGTACAGCTTCCCCCCCCCCTTTGTATCTGGTTGCTACTTGGAGGAGGATTTGCTTCACCTTCCAGGCTCATCCCCTTTGATGAATCACTCAAGAGAAAGGAAGAGCAAATAGCAGAAAAAGAGCAAGCCGTACAATTAATTAATTCTTTTTTTATGCATATATAAAGGAATCGCTAACCGTGGCTTTGTAGCAGTGCCAAGAGAGCAGAGAGTGCAAAGGCAGGAAATCAATTGGCGGTCTCAGACACACCCGCAGGCACAAACACGGGAGGAGGCTGGTGCCAGAAAGGGGTTGCCTCTGCTGTGCGCTCGGTGGCGGAATGGGAGACACGGGGCAAATCTATGCAGAACTTAGAAATTGTGCACACACGCAAAAAAGGAGACTCCAGCTGCGGTTCAGAACTGTTGCGGAAGGTATATGAGCACTGTCATTGACCACAAAGAACCCACCTAAGTATACAAAGGTCAGGGTTACATTTTTTAGCAGGGAACAGAAGTGCAGCGGTAGCCAGATGTTGTTGGACTCCTATCATCCCAGACCACTGGCCACTGTCCTCCCCACATCCCTCCACCCCAGGACCAGGGCCGTGTTACCCATAGGCGCTAGGGGTGCGGGGCCGAAAGTCCGGGGCCTGAGAGTTGAGTCCGGGGAAGAGCCTGCCCATTGGTCAGAGCACCGCAGTGGGCTCTTCTGCTGTGGGCAGCTCTGTGCTGTGAGGTCGGGAGTGACCGAGCCAGAGAGATGCTGAGGCAGCTGGCCGGCTCCGCCCTCCTGCACACCTGGGGCTAGGCAACCTGGAGGGCGGGGCGGGCGGATCTTTGCACCCCGACGCCACATTTGCTTAAGACAGCCCTGCCCAAGAACTCAGATTTGTTCCTACCATGTGGACTAAGACAATGCTGGCATCCCTATCCTGCCACAGCTATTCCATGTGGCTAGAATTCAGGTTGAAATGAGCTGGCAGTTGCATGGACCATTTCCAATCCATGTAGGGCTGAGCTGGGACGGCTCAGTCAGTAGAGCACGAGACTCCTGATCTCAGGGTTGTGGGCAAAAGATTCCTGCACTGCAGGGGTGGGACTAGATGACCCTCGTGGTCCCTTCCAACTCTATGATTCCATGGGGGGGGGGGGAGATGTCATCTGGTGCTCCTGATCCCAGAGGGGATGTTCAAGAAGCAGCAGTGGAGACATCACTGAAGGATCTGGACCATGGGTAGGCAAACTAAGGCCCGGGGGCCAGATCTGGCCCATTCGCCCTCTCAATCTGACCTGTGGACAGTCTGGGAATCAGCATGTTTTTATATGAGTAGAATGTGTCCTTTTATTTAAAATGCATCTCTGGGTTATTTGTGGGGCGTAGGAATTGGTTCATTATTTCCCCCCCAAAAAAATATAGTCCGGCCCCCCAGAAGGTCTGAGGGACAGTGGGAAAGGATGATCTCCAGACCACCTCCCAGACTGAACTGGGGTTCCATGGTAGATGCACAGGGGGGAAAGGGTTCCCTGGGGTGGGGTACAAAGGGTCTTGGCTCAGTCACAGAGCCCATTCATTAGTTTGGAACATTTTCCAGACCATTTAATCATAAAACAGAATATCCTGGCTTCCGTCTCCAGCATCTGCCATTTCGAAGTTGATATTTTAGTGTGGCAGCACGTGAACTTTGGAACTCCCTGCCTATTGACGTCAGGCAGGTGCCTTCACTGTACTCCATTTGCTGCATGCTGAAAACTTTTTTGTTTGGGCAACCCTTCCCAGATAAAGAAAGCTTACATGTTTTTGAATATGTTTTCAGGTGATTTTAATTATATTTTGAATGTTTTAAACAGCAGTTTTTAACTAGTTTTGCTGATAATTTCATTTTTCTTCCTTCTGGGAACCATTGTAAGCTACGTGGGGATTTTCTTGCAACTGTGAGGTATATAAATGGTATGAAATAAATAAAAGAAGCAAATAAAAAGGAGGTGACGGGAAAAGACCCTTGGGGGCCCAAGACCTCCAAGGCCTCTGCCAGGGAATGAAGGCAATGCAGGGAAGGTGGACGAAAATCCCAGCCTTTTCTAAGGCAGCTTCTGCTCTTCCCCTGGAGAGTGGAAAGGAGGGCATCTTTTCCTAAGCTGCCTGAGTCACATTTTCTCATCAGTCTATGCCTTGTCAGCCCCCCACATGATGTATGCCTGGAACATACCGCACACCAGCTTTTTTTCTGCACCCCCCCCCGAAATGTAGCTTTCTGAGAGTTTAGAGCAGAGGGCTCAAGTTGAGAAAGGCAGAGATTAATGCCCATCCGTAACATGGACACAAGCACCTTGCCAACGGCAGGAACAGTCAACCCCATTCAGCTGAGAAGAGGCACTTGGCCACGCTCACCTGTTCCTTCAGAGGCTCTGAAGCAGGTGATCAATGACTCTTGGCAGGCTGGGATTCTGCTCTCTTTTTCTCCCACAAATGTACCGTTAGGGTTGTCTTTAAATTTCCCTCAGCTACACATCACCACTGTCTTCTCTCTCAGAATTGCCTAGCTAGGAAAGCTGTACATTCCCCCCCCCACAGCCTTCTCCCAAAGGTTCTGACCTTTAAAGCCCTATGCAGCTTAGGACCCTCGGACCGCCTCTCCTGGTATGCCCCACAGAGGATCTTAAGGTCCACAAATAACAATAGCTTAAGGGTCCCGGGCCCAAAAGAAGCCAGATTATCCTCCACAAGGGCCAGGGCTTTTTCAGTGTTGGCTCCGACCTGGTGGAATACTCTGTCCCATGAGACTAGGGCCCTGTGGGACCTGACCTCCTTCCGCAGGGCCTGTAAGACAGAGTTATTCTGCCTGGCCTTTAATCTAGCCTGATCCCCTATTCCTTTTCCCCTTCCCTTTTTTCTGAAGAAACCCTTCTGGGTCCCACATTAAAATTCCTCCCTGGTCTCCCTACTGGCCTAGCATGACTAACCTGGCCAGTTAGCCCTGGGGATCCCACTGATGTTTGTTTTTATGCTGTTTTTTAAGTTGTTTTAATCATTGTCTTATATTTGTTGTTAGCCGCCCTGAGCCCAGTCTTTGGATTGGGAAGGGCAGGGTAGAAATAAAAAATTATTATTATAATAATAAAGAAGAAGAATCCATTAATGCTGGCTTCTCTCAGATTCTCCATTATCCAATCTTAAATTTAATTTGCCCCATTTCTGCTTACGTTTGCCTTTTTTTAAAAAAGGAAAGATCAATGTGAAAAGTTGTATGCATTTTTGCAAGCTGTTTCCCCCTAGCATAATACAATTTTGTTTGTAATTTGCACCAACTTGCACATTTTTTTTGCACGTACCTTTCACTAATACATGCATTTTTTATGATGCATGTTTGTACACACTCTGTAGGTGGAGAACTGCATGCTAAAGCTCAGAGAAAGGTGAGTTTTGCAAGGGAGAACTGTGCTTCAGTTTGCATATTGGTTAGAGCAGTGTGAATTTGGTTAAGGTAAAGGTAAAGGGACCCTTGACCATTAGGTCCAGCCGTGTCCGACTCTGGGGTTGCAGCGCTCATCTCGCTCTATAGACCAAGGGAACCAGTGTTTGTCCGCAGACAGCTTCCGGGTCATGTGGCCAGCATGACAAAGCTTCTGGCGAACCAGAGCAGCACACGGAAACGCCGTTTACCTTCCCGCCGAGCGGTACCTATTTATCTACTTGCACTTTGATGTGCTTTCAAACTGCTAGGTGGGCAGGAGCTGGG
This sequence comes from Lacerta viridis, assembly GCA_900245905.1. Classification (NCBI taxonomy): domain Eukaryota; kingdom Metazoa; phylum Chordata; class Lepidosauria; order Squamata; family Lacertidae; genus Lacerta; species Lacerta viridis. Next base: position 26,517 of record OFHU01000255.1, read on the forward strand.
ACCGAGCAATGGGAGCTCACCCCGTCACAGGGATTCGAACCGCCGACCTTCTGATCGGCAAGCCCTAGACTCTGTGGTTTAACCCACAGCGCCACATTTGGTAAGTTCATGCTAAAATGGAACCTGAACAAAGTCATCTCCCATCGCTGGGTGCACTAAGTTGCATAGGGGTGTCTTTTGGCAGACACTAGATTGCTGGGGCACCCTGATGCTTCTTTCTTGCTTGTAATAAATAAGCATTTGTACTTAGAGTTTTCTAATCCATGAAGCCTCCCTCAGTTTATAGAAAGGACCCCACCCCCTAATGAAGAGCCATTTACACAAAGGAGAGAAAGAAGGTCTCTTTTACAGCTTGCTATCTAGATTGATAGTCAAGAGCTAGTCAATGTGTGAATGATTCAAAGAAAGTGAGATGAATTGATGGCTGAATTTCAGCACATCTCTCATTGATTCTGCAATTGTCCCAGAATCGAGCCTCTATTGTTCAGCCACATCCTTCTTCTTTTTTGTAAATTAGTTTCAGTCCAGTTTTCCTCTAATTTCTCAAAGAGCTGAAATTCTCAAGTTTACTTTTCATAAAGAAGCAGTAAGGATGATGATGGTGGTGGCGACGATTTTTCTATAGGTTGCTGCTGGTGAAAGTAGCCCGTTTTTAGGGCAAGAAAGTAGAATCGTTTAAACTGGTGCTTCTCAAGCTTATCTGATATGGTGGACCAAGATTCCCCTCCCACACTGGCATGGTGGTAATCGATACTTTTAACTGCATTGTTATCAAGAACATAAGCAGAACCTGCTGGGTGTTGCCAATGGCCCGTCTATTCCAGAATCCTCTTCTTACAGTAGCCACCAGATGTCCATGGGAAACTAGAAAAAGCAGGATCTGAGCAAAAAAAGCTCTCTCCCCTCCTGTGGTTTCCAGCAACTGATATTCAGAAACATTGTTGTCTCCAACAATGGAGGGTGAGCATAGCCACTGTGGCAAGTAGCCTTCGATAGCCCTCTCCTCCATGAATCTGTCCAGTCCTCTTTTAAAGACATCCAAGCTGATGGTCATGACTACCTCCTGCAGAAGCGAGTTCCATAGGTTAACTCTGTGCTGCATGAAGAAATGCTTTCTTTTATTTGTCCTGAATCTTCCAACATTATGTTGATGGTGATGATAATCGCTCCAGAGTGCTTTGCAGAGCATAGATTCCTGCTGCGAGGAGCTTACAATTAAAAAATGCCAACCTGGGGGAAACAGGTGGCTTTTAATAAAGAGTTTGATCAGTTTGAAAACATTCTGGGGAACATATGCTCAGGGCAGCCTCATGCTCTAGTCACGGCTTCTCAGGGGAATCTGGTCAGCTACTGTTGCTGCCAGAATGGTGGACAAGATGGGCCTCCGTCTTATCCAGCACATCCACAAATTCTTCAGAGAATAACAATGGCATCCCATAGTATAGGGAAACGTCCTTTTAAGTGCACAGAGACTTAGCCATAGCTCACACCAGGCTCAAACAGTTGGAATCAATGCAATTAGTTAAGCGACTCATTTCACCTGAGCAGTTTAACACGGCTGCCCTCTTCTTCAGGGAACAGATTTTGGCATCAAAGGCCATTAATCAGACAGCGATTAAGGAGGGCAGAGTCAGATCACAACTGCGGTGACCTACCTACACAACAAGGAAATTCCAGGGTAATTTGCCGGCGACTTCTACGAGGACTCCAGATCGTTGCCCCAGGGAGCCCAAATCATTAGAGACGGGGATATTTTGAATTATGGGTTTTCATGCAACAAAGAGGGATAAGTTAATTAACTTTCCTGGAAATGAGAAAAAGCCAAAGGAAAGTTGATGTGTGTGTGTGTGTGTGTGTGTGTGCACGCACGCACGCACAGTGGCAGACTTTGGGCTCTCAAATTTCAGCAGTGGCCTGTGTGATGCAAAAATTCAGTGTCCCTGCCTCTCACACTCCTACATCATTGTTGTGGCGCACCTGCAGTGTGGCACCCTGTGCTCCTGCACTGGTCATGCGACCCTAAAACTACCTTTGGTGTGTGTACACACACTTTGGCCTGCCCCATTTCCTAGTGTTGTGGCTCCACCCCAAAGGGTGAGCCGCTTCTGCCTGTCTCCATAAATACCAGCTGGAATCTTGAGATCACCCTTCCCTGAGCTCTCCTGAGTCCTCAGTGGGCTCTCCTGAGTCCTCAGGGTCCTCAGACACTCGTTATTATGTCTTTCCGGCACCTAGCAAAGACCTCTCTTAATTTTAATTTTCTAAGGCTGCCAAATGAGTGTTTCGTTCCATCACATTCATTTTATGCTGCTTTAAAAATGCCCCCCCTTGTTATTACAATGTGCTTTAAAAACATTTCATCATAAGCCACCCTGACAACTTGATCAAAGAGCGGGATATAGAATTGTAGAATTCTATAGCTGGAAGGGACTCAATGGGTCATCCAGACCCATCTCCTGCGAGGGAGCAATCACAGCTAAATATTCACACAGCAATTAATTAAAATCAAGCATTTGTTGTTTGTCATTATTAGATTTGTATACAGGGTAGCTTCCCATGAATAAGCATCCCCCTGAGCGGCTTACAACAAAATATGAACAACACAATAGATTGCTGGTGCTGGTAGCAATAATTCTAACAATAAGAGCCAGTGAAAACCCTCAGTGTATAAAGGCAGGGTAAGCTACTTTACAGCCTGGGTTTAAAGCACAGTGAAAATGTTTGGGGCACAACAAGCTCAGCCATATTTCTGCTGTTGGAGAAGATGTGCAATGCCTGCCTCTCTCAGGTAATGGCATTTGAGGTACCAGAAGGGAGGCCAGGCTGCATCTTCGCTCCTAATAACATTATGCCTTCTCATTACATTACTGTTGATTTTACAAGCCTGTTTTCTTTCCTTTAAGAGTAAGAAGCCGCGTTGCTCTTGGTCGTTGTCAATTTCCTTGGACGGAGATGGGAGCTCAACTCCAGTTACCACTAGGGGGAGCTAAGACCGCTGGAAACGTTACCGTGCCGGCGCTTCCCGCCGATTCAGTGGGAAATTAGCATACAATTGTTCTATTAAACCGCAGCAGCGCATGCATTTCGAAATTGCTAGCTTTCTGCACGTCTCCCTCCCTTTGTTGCCCTCTCTAATGAAAGCATTTTGATTTAGTGGCCGTCTCATGGAGGGAGCACAAAGATGCAGGGCAGAACTGAAAACTAAAGCACAGGAGGAGGAATGCAATACCTTCTTTTTCTCTGGCGATTCCTAGTAAAAAGGTAAAGGGACCCCTGACCATCAGGTCCAGTCGTGTCCAACTCTGGAGTTGCGGTGCCCTAGTAGCCGAGTAAAATTGTCTTCCATAAACATGGTTTTAACAATGTGTCCGTAAGTGGAGGCCTCAGTGAGGACATAGGTCTCCGGACAGGAGTTGACCACAGTGTGGGTTTGCCAAGTGTGCCTTCCTCTTAGCACGTTTCTCCCTTGCGTCCTGAGTTCGAGTGTCTTCAAAGCCCATGACACCTTTGGTAAAGGCTGTTCTCCAATTGGAGCGCTCGCAGGCAAGTGTTTCCCAATTGTGTGTTTATACTACATTTTTTTAGATTTGCCTTGAGGAGTCTTTAAACCTCTTTTGTTGACCACCAGCATTACGCTTTCCATTTTTAAGTTTGGAATAGAGTAGTTGCTTTGGAAGACGATCATCAGGCATCCGCACAATATGACCAGTCCAACGAAGATGATGTTGAAGTACATTCGGCAGGTGATGATGGGGAAGTCCATCTGTTGCCAGGGCAAAGGGGGGGGGGCAGATCCCACTCACCCCCATTCTGTTCGGTGGCAGTACAGCTGAGGGTTGCAGGAGGATGTGGCTGGAAACTCTGACATGTGCTCTCTCTGAGCTTATCCACATCTACGGTTTGCCCCCATCTTTCCAGGTACAGGTTCACACTTAAGAGCTCTGCGTCTGAGCATTTATTTAATTTTTATGCCCTGGAGATTTCCCCCACAAACCCCCATCTTTAGCACTCAATCAGAGCAAATGTCAACGTGGGTTTTCCACAGATAGCTGTTTGATCTGGGCTTTAAAGAGCAGGTTTTCACAGGAAAAGCTTTGGAGCAAAAAAAAAAGGGGGGGGCTTTGGACATGGAGCTTTTAAAGTGGAGGAAAAGTAAATGTGGATAAGCCCTTTGTTTGTCCATGCTGTGGCTGGAGGGGGCTCAGTCCAAACCCTGCCCCCCATTAGCCATGGAGGGAGCACAAGCTTCTTCCCAACCTCTCAATGTGACAAAACAAGCCACTTTGCTTAGGGTTGCCATGTGTCCTCTTTTTCCAGGACACGTCCTCTTTTTCAGGGGTAAAATTTCTGTCCAGGTGGATTTTTTAAATTTGCCAAAATGTCTCTGGCTATACTTTTGGGGGTGAGACACAAACATAACTGGTGGTCAAAGACTTGCTTTCTTCTTCTGCCCCCCTCAGCAATATATATCACAGCTTCTACAGCCTACATATAATAGGGCTATTTAAAATCAGAGTCCTCATAGAGGCCTCTTATTTGCTCTTCAAAATATGGCAACCCTCCTTTGCTAAGAGTTAAAACAAGGAGCCGCTGCCTCGCCATGTGTATGGAGAACTGCTTATGAGTAATATTAACAGCTTAATGAGCTGCTAATGAGGCGCTCAGTCAGCTGCTTCAGCTTGCAGTATGAATCCAGAGCAAATTATCTCCATGCATTTTCTGCCTTACCAAGGGAGAATTAAGGGCAGCAGATAAACCAATCTGACATACGTCTCAATTTGGACATTATTTCCCCACATTTTGTTTTAAGGGTACCTTCTCTATAAGGAAGCTCAACTTGCTCTGACTGCAGAATGGGGAGTTTTCAAAAAGTTGGCTCCCTCCCCCCAGCCCACCCTTTAAGCCTGGTCCCTCCCCACTTCCGACACCCGACTGAGATCTCGGGAAGCCTGCACAGCTGTTATCCTGAAATGCTGGTGTCCTAAAGGGGCAATGGGGGGCAGGTGTGGACCATCTCACCACGATGAGGAGGGTGGCCTTGACCAGAACTGGTGCTAGGGCTTCTTGCGCCCTAGGTGAACCACCTTCTGGCACCCCCCGCCCCCCGCCAAAGCCTGCTTTAGCAGGAGGTGGGTGGTGGTGTAGAGGCAAGCAGCAGTTTCTCCGCTGTAGCAGAGAAGCTGCTGCTCGCCCGTCCCGCCGCCCCCCCCCGCCAAAGCCTGCTTTAGCGGGAGCCGGGGGGTGGTGTAGGGGGCAAGCAGCACCTCTCCGCTACAGCAGAGAAGCTGCTGCTAGCCTGTCCCGCCCAAGCCTGGCCAGCGCCCTCCATGTTGGAGCCCTAGGCAATTGCCTAGTTTGCCTAAATGGACGCGCTGGCCCTGGCCTTGACCAGCCCTTGCTCCCCTCTAGCTTCTTGAGCCCCTGTGCCACTCTGTCAAAGGCAGCACAACATTTATGCAAACCACAGCAAAGGGGAAAAGAAGGTCAAGGCAGAAGAAGAAATGGCAGCTTCTTCAAGTCTTTACATTTATCTCTTGCTTTGCCCAACTCTCTTGTATTCCAAAAAACATAATGTACATTACTATTAAGACAAGATGCAAAGTTGGACAGCCTGTCCTCAGCCCAAATTTTAAAACCAAATGGAAATATATCCATTTGGTTTTCACTGTGGCCAGGGATATCTCTCCGTTATCTATGTATATGCATCCACTTCCTTAGCACAGTTTTTAGAACGATAACTGTGTCTGGCTTTTCTGCAGAATCCGGAATATTATTTTTTTTCAAAGAACTGGTGTAGAAGAAATCGTGGGAACAAAGCCTTGCTTGACAAGGGGACAAATCCGGCTCCGGCATTGGCTTCAGGGGGATCTGAGCAGCCTAAGTGCATGCAGGATTGTGGGCCAAGGAGAGTCGCCAGGGAACCTGACGGAGACACCGGGAGGGGAGGGGCGCAAAGAAACAGGAGGATCTGCACGCAGGTTGCAAATGGAGCACCAACATCCTTGCTGAAGGTACCCAAGGCTTTCTAGAATTAATGGGCATCTGCAGGTGGAATGTCGCCACCCGGCAATGAACCATAAGCCCCAGATTCCTAGCTTTCCTTCCTTCCTTCCTTCCTTTTTAAAAAAGAGTATAGGCTTCTCGCATTTTTTAAAAACTGAGATATGGGACAAAATGCACACTTTGTGTGTGTATATCTGTGTGTGTGAGAGAGAAACTAGACTGCTCCTACTTTCCGTGTTTTGTTTTGTTATTTATTTATTGCATTCACATCACACCCTTTTCTCCAAGGAGCTCAAGGTAGCATATTAGGTTCCCCCAGTCCTCATTTAATCTCAGTGAGAACAGGATGCTGGGCCATTGGCCTGATCCAGCGGGCTATTCTTACATTACACCCAGTAGACTCTGCAGCCTGACACTGAGCTTGGCCGAGGCTGGACAAAATTGCAGCAGAAACCTCATTATACATTTCATTTGCCTCTGCTGCCGAAGATGTATTTCAATGAGGGTCAGATCCAGGAGCAGCTGAAGAATAGAGCCCTCCAAGGAAACCACCCAAGATGCTCCTGGTAGATGTCCTTTGCATCCACATGCCCCCTTAACATCATGTAACTTTCCTGTATAAAAGCATACGTTGCTCAATAGGCACTGTGTTATAACTCCATTGTCATATTTTGCAGGTGGAAGACAGAACAGCAGCAGGAATATAATACTGACAGCTCAATAGCAAGAACTGCCCCAGAGCGCTCCGAGAGAGCACAGCTGCCCTGATTAATTTATGGAGTTTTAGGGAAAGATAACAGAACATTACAGTGATGTTTGGAATGAAAAGGTCAGAAGGAGCTAATAGCTTGTCCAAGGCCCAAGACATCTCGGATTTAATGAAACTGTAATGAAAATAATTCTGGAATTTGAAATGGAACCTTTGCATGTTAAATATGAAATACCAGGGGAACGGAGGTGAAAGTAGATTGAGTCGCATTAGCTGGGGGCACGGGTCAAATCTGACGCAAGGAACCTCCTTCGCAGGAAAGCAGACCGGAGTGCAGATTCGGGTGAACAGAGCAGCAAAAATAAGCTTGTGCTGCAGAAAGGGAGTCCACCTTGACCGAATGGCCTAATGCAGCTTTGGCCAGGGGGGTGGGGTCCAGATGTCCAGACTGGACCAGCAGTCACCAGACTGCTACAGCAGTCACCAGACCCAGCATCCTATGGCCCTGCTGGCTGGGGGTGATGGGAATTGTAGTGCAAAGCACCCAGAAGGCACCAGGTTGGCAAAGTCTGGACTAATGAAATTTGCATTGTGGTATTTTGGGAGCTGTGCCATGCCGTCCATAGGATACAGCCCACCAAGGTGGACTAGAGGGCATGGGTGGACCTCCTGGTTTTTCTGCCTGCCTGAAATAGAGAAATTGGCAAACACACCCATATAACCACAACATGCTGCTGCTGCCAATTTCATTTCATTTCTATTCCTTTCTTCCTCTAAACAGAGCCCTGGGCAGTGAACAACGATCAAGTACAGCAATTGTATGCAATATTTAATTAAAGCAAAACCAACCAACCCCCCAGCAAAACTCAAATATTAATGTTATACAGCATCACTATTAAGACCCAGGGCAAACTTCAAGTCTTCTCAGCCTGGCCAGAAAAAAAGGTATAAATTGACCCCTAAAGTTTGACAGTGTGTGGAGCAATTGCATGCACCCCCACCAAGGGAGGGCATTCCACAGGGGGTGCTGACACCCAAAAGGCCCTGTCTCAAGCTGCCCCAGGCCAGGCCATGAGTGGGGCTTCCTCACCCCAGTATTGGGAAAGGGCTCCATTGAGCATTTCTGTACAGAGCCCTAAGTGGCTCAGGACCCTAGAACTGACACCTCCAATTGGGCCCAGTGGCTCACAGCCAGACAGTGCAGTGTTTTAAGGGTGAGTGACACATGATCCCATCTCCATGTAGCGGCACCCTACATCAGCTGCACCTTCCGGAACAATTTCAAGGGCAGCCCAACATGGCGTGCAGCGGGCTGCGTCCTGCTTAGTGTGCCCGAGTCTCTGTTTGAATGATGGCAGGAATGGCAGAGCAGCTCATGATGAAATCTATAAGCTTCAGCTCAGGCAGGGGGCCCTCCCAATTTTAGCAAAATCACCCCCACCCCCACCCCCACCGCCACATGCTATGCCTTTCTAAAAACAGTGCCTACAGGGCACTTTGCACTCCCTGTAATCTCCTCACTGGCCTGAGCTCAGTCACACACTAAAGTCCATTTGTGGAAGGCACGCATGCATTCATCCAATTTTCATCAAACCCCTTCCTCCAAGGAACTCCTGTTTAACACAGACACACTGTTTGTTGTGATCCTGCAGCTCTATAGATTAAGCTGAGAGATGGTGTCTGACCCCAATAATATTACTTTAAGCACGGTTGTTGCCCCCCACCCCGCAAACATTATTTTCACTGACTTAATAGGCCTTATTTATCTTTTATTCTATGTTTGTATATGGATATTGCATTAAACTGTGAATTGCTCAAAGTGTATCAGTGCATATCATTAGTTCAGCCCTTTACGAGCGTGTAACAGAATAATGAGCACAGTAATGAGTCCCTGGCCTGTTTTTCCGTTCTGTTCTGCAGAGTATTTGGTCCCCACTCACTGCAATGTTCACACATCCAGCATCTGTCAAGAGGCCCCTATATGAATGCAGCAACCTGTACAGAACCAAACCCTCGGTAGACATCCTGCCCAATGCATGGGCTGCACAGGTGACCACTAGAGGCAGACCCAGCCTCCCCTTCCACATGGAGGATAAATGCACGGAGGAATGAATCTCTGTGAATGTGCAGAGGAAAGTTGAAATGAGATTCAGTTGTTTTAGCTGGCAGTGCATGGCAAACCTAAGGCAGGGGCATTTTTGCTCTGCTCCCAGCTCTGACCAAGCTTATCTGCATTGAAAAGGGACTTGGTCCTAAATCATCTTCAGGAAAATATGCCATTCGTTCAGCACCGGATGCCAAAGGCTGTGTCTGCCTGCACCGCATGATCACGCACACACAAAATATTTTCATGTACGCTTTGGGTTAAATGATAGTTAAAATTCTGCTCACAGGCAAACCAAATTCTGCACCAAGAAAAGTTGAATCCTGCAGCAGGTCTATGTTATACAAGCTAAGTGAATTTGCCTGATTTCTCATACGTTACAGAATTGATTTTGTAATCACAGCCGTCTTACATATTTTATTCTGGTTTGGGTAATCCCGGGAAGGACAAAGAGCTAGAGCTAAAAGCCTGCTCCCCATCCAGGATTTTCCTGAGATGTCAAAAAATTATCCATGCATTTTCAAACTGATCTCTGCATCTTGCTTTTTTGCTTACAAAAGCATCATCATCACCACCATCATGTTATTAATCATATAGAAATCTCCCCTTCCAGCAGATCTAGGGAAACTGAGTCTGATCTACAGTATAGGAGTTTAGCAGCCGGCTTACTTACCCGCTTCCCCAACAAAGACTTCCACAGGAGTGCTGGCAGGGCTCTCCCCAACAATATTGTATGCTGTCACGACAACTTCATATCTCTTGTACTTTTTCAGCTCTGGAAACATAAAACAATTGGGTTACAAACATATTTGATGTCCCACTTAAAAGTTCTCAGTAGCCCAGAAGACAGGTGAATAAATGGAAAGGTATCAAATTGCTCTGATGCTACTCTGATATTCTAGTTGGATCTTTAGGAGGAGACATTATTTTGCTTTCATATCAGTTTAAATCATTCCCCGCAAAGAATACTGGGAATGACAGTGTGGTGAAGGTGCTGAGAATTCTCTTTTGGAGTTCCCTAGCTCATCTCACAAATTTGCAGTGTCCGGCATTAGGACCAAAGCATTTGGACCAAAGCTCAGTGTTGAAGCTGAGAAACTGTTGAACTTCTCTTCTCTCCCCCACACAAGAAATGGTCATTTCCTTGTGCAGTTTCTCTGCCCATAGATAACAGTGGGGGATTCCGAGAGGCCATTTGCACATGGTTGAACCGTTTACCTTACGTTACTGTACATTCAGCAAGGAGGACCAAATCCTAGTCATTCTTAAGATGCATCCGCAGCAGAGACAATTAGCCATAGCAGAGGTCATTATGGCTCCTCCCCAGAGGCTTTGGGTCCAAAGGAACTGACAGAGTGCAAGAAGCATGCTTGGAAACGCAAGAGTCTTATTTGGAGGTGTGTGTGTGTGTGTGTGTGTGTGTGTGTAGAGAGAGAGAGAGAGAGACGTCTTTTCCCCCAGGCAATCACAGCTTGAATGCTGAGCACACAAAACCGAGAAAAGATTTTGACATCACCAGCTTTGCCTTTGGCCACTGGACAACCATTCCTGAGCTCAGACTCAGGAATGAGCATTGACAGAGGCAGGAAGGGGATGGCAGAAGGAAAATAGGAGGGAGACCACAGAGGAGGCGGTGGGGGAGGGGAGGAGCCCTGAGCACATTTAATAAGCAAGATTGTGGCAGAAAGGAGCATCACATCCATGTCCGTTCGGTCATAGAGACCTGCAGATACTTGCGGTGCCAGGATTTGCATATTCAAATCAGGCCACCCATCTTACACAGGACACGGAACATCTGGGGAGCCCACCAGCGAAATACTGCCAGGCAGCTGGGCTGGAAATGTCACGAAATTGTGCAAGCATCGCTCTCAAGCTCTTTATTTGCATATCAGTTCCTCCACAACTGGCAAGTTACCCTTCAGCTTCGGCATCACTGAGAGTCACAGCAAACTATTATCGTAGGAACAGTTTCACGAGTTCAATAATGAGCCCTTCTAATTTCAGATTTCCCGAAGTATTTACCAGTATTCTGCCCACGTATCTGAGTCAGAGAGCAGTGTGTTGCCTGCTGGTTTCAGGTAGACAGACAGCTGATGATATCTGATTTACTGCTTAAATTTTGCCGGCATAATAAATAAAACCATCTGATATATTATATGAAACAGACATTTTTACGGACTTTCAAACTCCTGCCAGTTCATACACAGGAGCATTTGTTTTGGGGTTTGTTTGTTTTTTTGCTGTTGGAAGGGTGATAATATTTCCAAGGCAACGTGCAAGAAAACAGGACTGAGGCATGCCATAAAATCACTGTGGACAGATTTCATGAAAATTCATGAGAACTATTAGGAGACCCCCTATCCCCCTCCCAGAGTGACAATTCCCACAGTGGTTTAACAACCAATCCCCCTAACAACACTCATCACCTTTAACAAACTGCAGCACCCAGAATCCTTTGAGGGAGCATGGTTGTTTGAAGTGGTATCACAACACATTAAAAGTATGGTGCTAATGTGGCCCTGGTAGAAGGCCCTAAAAAGGTCCCCAGGAATCTCGCCTCTTCCCCAGGATTGCAGCTCTCTCTCTCTCTCTCTCTCTCTCTCTCTCTCTCTCTGTGTGTGTGTGTGTGTACACATCCGCATGCACTTACGTGTTAATTCATACGTCGTTAATGCAGAGCTGCTGTTCACTGTCTTGAAGCTGCTTTGGGCTATTCAGGGTAAGCAAAGCAGAAAGTTGTTAAGAGGGCAAGGAAAACAGTTATTGCACATGATGTACAGCACAGGCAGCGGGAAATGATGCGGCGCACGCAGAGACAGCTTTAAGCTTGAGGACTGCACCTTGACAGGCAATAAAAGCCACATCACTTTCTAGATAACGTGTCGAAAGATCATCAGTCACGAGGGCTTGCTCAGCCTCCTTGCCACAGAGAGAAATCCAACAAGCAAGCAATATGAGGAAGCATAAGATGTCCTTAGAGTCGTGGAACAAACAGGCACCAGGCAAGGCTGCTCTAGGGCAGAAGGCCCCCTCCAGATGCTGCCAGGGCTGGAACACAGGGGATTTGTGCTAGAGACTGTGAACCAAGGAGACAGAAAGACAACCCCCCCCCCGGAAATTCCATGCTATGCATTTACTTATTCACATTACTGTCTGCAACATCCTCTGACAGCGTGGCAGACGATGCTCTGACTGGCATGGCTCAGGGTCTCCTACTCCCCCCACCCTTTGCTCTCCTCTCCCAATCAATAAAGCCTTTAATTTGATGGAGCTCTGAACACCTGATTTACTATCGAGATAGCCACAACATGGAAACAGCAGAAAGCAGGAAGCAATAACTGAAGGTGGGAGAGGAAGGACAGCAGGCCCCCTGAGTGACCCCACTGGAGATACCGTAAATCCACCAGCCAGTTAGCAGAGGGAGCTTCAGAGCATGTGCCTGTCTTCCTCTTATTCCCCCCCCCCCCGTAACCATTTTCAGCACTTGCCCATCTTGATGCAGATGCCAAACATTTCAGTGCCCCTTCTTAAACCACTGGAGACTGAGCTGAATGGTAAATAACTGGACTGCATAAAGTCGGGGGAAGACACACACCCCATTGGCTGCTCACCTGTAAGCTCTGCTCGTAAAGCTGAAGGGTTCTTAATGACCTTGGACTCCAGTCCTGGGACTGTGCTTTCATACTCCAACTCCCGGTAATAGATGCGATATCCCAAGAGAAGACCGTTCAGGCTCTCAGCATTTGGAGGCTGCAAAATGTCCAAGTGAAAAATAGGTTAGGTGAGATAAGGCTTGTGCCCAGTGTTAGTCCATAAATGAGATTCAGCCTAAATGTTGGTTGTTAAAATAGTCATCCATGCAGGCTTGTTTTAAGATGAAGTGGAGATGTCGTGGTGCTAGCCCAAGATATTTCACCGCATGACCAAAAGGGAGCATCCCTTGCAAAGTCAAAAGGACACGAAAGAGTCTATCCAGGACAGCACAAGCATCTCCAAGCAGTTGCTTGGGGCATGAGGCACAGCAACATGCAAGGTGTCCTGGGACACAACTTGCAGCCACAGTCCAGGAGACAACTTGAGAATCTCACCCCATCATCCTTTGCAATACTGTCTCTCTGCCTGAACAGTTTCACTCAGTGGTTTCAAGTAGATGTTGAAAAGCAAGGGGGACAAGATGGAGCCACATGGAGGCAATGCAGTTTGACCTGACCACATGGGATTCCAATGGCAAACTTCTCCAGGGAAAACCAATAGTCTCTTGTGAAATCGCCCCATCAGCTAGGAGCAGAACCACTGCAGAAGAGTCAAAGGTCACTGGCAGATCCAGGGTCATGCTCCCTGAAGGTAAAGGTTGTCATGTAGGGTTTATCTATGCCAACACAGGACATCAACAGGAGTGACAAAGGCAGTTTCCATCCCAAACCTGAGATGCAAGTCAAAAATGGATCCAGTTTGTCTGAGACTTTACAGAGTTGTTAAGTCATGGTCCACTTGCCAACCTTGGCTAGGAATGTAAAGTTTGAAACGAGTGCATAATTTCACCAAGTCAAGGGGCTGAGTGGTGGCTTCGATAATAGAGGTCTTGCATTACTCCCTCACACAATATGCATTTAATGATAACCTTCAACAAGGCTTCACCAGCCAAGGACAAGGGCCAAGCAAGCACTCATCAGTCCATATTTTCATCCAAGATGACACTCTGGATAATGACTCTGTTTTGGACCTGGATCCCAAAGCAGAATCCAGGCCAGGAATTATCTCAGTGATTTTATCCTCAAAGTACTAAGCAGTATTATCACGGCATGCCACTGGGGCATCCAGCATCCCACATGGATAGATGCTAAGCTGGGGCATTTCTTTCTTCACCCATGAAAACTCAGTTTGAATGTTTGAGGCACGTGCAGTCAGAAATGTCATAAATTTTCATCCACCTGAGCTCTAGACGCTGTCTCTGCTGCTATGTTCCTTGCAACTCTGTAGGTCATCAGGGAAATGAATCACCTCTGACAAACAGGTAAGGGGGTTCTGTGGAGCTATTGCGCTAACAGCTTGTATGTTTCAGGAACTCACAAAGGTAACTGAGAGAATAAACTGGATGCTCCCTTAGGTCCCTTAGGGCCAACAGAAGACCATCTGGCTCCATTAAGTTTGAGGTGTGTGTGGACTATCTTATCTCAATCAAGCTTTTAACCATGTGAAGGAGGTTTGAAATAAGAGCAAGTCCAACCTCAACCAGGCTGAGAACTGCAAATGATAAAGAGGCACTAAGGAGTTCTTCCCCAAAGATCAACTTCATCCTGTCCAGTACAGAAAACTGGATCCAATGTATGAACTGCAGCAGCTGTTGGGCCTAACAAACATTGAGATAGACCCATGGTTGCCACGGTGTCTGCGAAATCCTGAGCTGCGCTGATTAAGGAGACATCAGCATTTGTAACTGAAGTCTACCCAGAGACCCTCAACATCACACCTGTCACCTTGGTAGTGGAGGCTGTGAAGCAGCAGGGCAATAGGTAGCTTAGCAGAATCTCTCTTGTGGCTCAGTTGCTTGACACTAGCTGTATCCGTGCTTCAACGTGGCTGCATCTTAGACAGGGAACTCATTAAAAGAGACATGTAACCCTTATGGATTACAGCAACTCCACCTTCCCAGTCACCGTTCCTGTACTGATGGATGAATTGGGTCCACACATCAATTGCTTTCTTCATGCACGCATCTGCCTCATCTCCAAAATATATGCTTGGTGCAGTCAAGGTGGGCCAGGAATAGTCTCTTCCATTTCCACAACACATTAAGCTTGACTCCAGTACAGACATGCATATATGAAGTAAAAGATTTGTATTCTTTACATTCCTATTTCCTCCAACAACTGGGTCTATTATACTGCAGCCCCTGGAATAAAATAGCATGGTCTCATTTCAGACGCCCATAACTTATCACTTCTGGGGCTCTGAATATTGTATTTGCTCTCCTAATTCCAGGTTGGGGTTGATCTCAAGGCCTCAAGGACTCTTGGAAGTAACATATTTTGATACAGTCTTGTGTCATCTGCCTGAGGCCAACTTTTTGAACAGCCTGGGGGACCATCCGTAACATTTGGTTAATTAAAAATGTGAATAAGAATGAGGGCTGTTTACATAGGGCTGCCTTGATCAGAATCTACGTAGGGGAAATGCAGCCAGTTCAATTAACAAGTAGTTTTTGATAATCAAGTTTCTGATAACGAGGGCTCCACAGCAACACCCCCCCCCTTTCTATTTTTCCTGTCCCTCATAAAAGCCTTCTGATCCACATCAAGCCCGATTAAAAAGCAAGC
This sequence comes from Lacerta viridis, assembly GCA_900245905.1. Lineage (NCBI taxonomy): Eukaryota > Metazoa > Chordata > Lepidosauria > Squamata > Lacertidae > Lacerta > Lacerta viridis. The sequence goes on from OFHU01000255.1 coordinate 41,650, forward strand.
AAGCAGGATTCCCTCTGGAGTCCAGATCTTATGTCAGAATCAGAAGCTATTTAGATACCTGGCACAAAGGGACCTAAGAGATAAATGGCAAGGGAAGCTCTTTCCTTTCTGCCTCCCTGATAATCATACTTCTGCCTTGGAAAAGGTACTTTGCTGAAAGGTCAGGGCATCCTGCTCTTATCCGACTTTCATGGACAAAACCCAGCTTTTGATGGTAATGGATTATTTAGGATTTTCTGTCTATCTCTACGAGAGGCCCAGAGGATCTGCAGAGGCAGGTAAAAGTGATTATGAGTAGCAGCCAGCCAGGTCTGCAGGAGTGAGAAGGGCTATTTGTTTACACTGCAAAATTTGGACAAATTATTGGCTCAAAACCAGAAATAGACTAGAACAAAGCACCCAAGATAAATCTCACACTAAAGGGACTTTGAAATCACTCTTGAACTACAGAACCATCACCTCATTCTACAAAGGAGTCTCAATTCATTCCAACGTGGGTCGAAACAATGAGCTGAGAAGCTGAAAGCCTAATGTTTCTTCAGTGCATTTCCAAACAGCACGTTAAAACATTGCCTTGTGCTGGGTAACCTGTGATAACTGCTGTTTTGGCTGTGTTTCCTCAGCATTTAGCTAGTTTAAGCTTGTTTTACATTTTTTTTATCTGAAAACTACCTCGCATCTAAATTGCTGAGCACCCAAATAACATAAGCGTGGTAATGACATGTAATTGCCTTTGGTTCTTTCAGTGTGGCTCGAGTGCAACTATCCCATTACATTTTCATGAAATAAAAAGCACGCAATTATCTAAACTACCACCTATTTCACATGTATTATCCACCCAAAATCTATCAACAGGCTCGGCCTTTATTCCTAACATGTGCCCTTTTGCGGTCCTCTGTCTGCATTTCCGTTTGTTCCATTATATGACTGACTGGGAGGTGAGTTGCTGATTGATGTCTACACACACCTCCTTGGGTGAAAACGTTCAACACACCTTGCATTTGTTCAGCATGTTGTAACTGAGAGTGTTATTGCTGCAGGAACAAGGTCTTCTGTGCAAGCTAAGCCACACCGTAAGAGACATCAGTGAGACAGCAGAGACTGTTAACATAGATAGTGATGAATTGCAGGGAGACTCAACCAAGGTGTGTGGTCTCAGGGCAAATTCTGGTGCATGAGCATGCAAGGTCTTGGCTGGGAGGGCATCCGGTGGCTGTGGGCTTTCAGTCTTGCACCTGCCTCAGAAGGTTAGAGGTGTGCAACTTCCCCTCTGCCCCCACAAGTGACTGGGAAAAAGTAGGAATCCTTTGGACCGCCAGCGCTTGTGTATTTCCCAAGAGGCTGCTTTTCTGCGCTCCCCTGGTCAAGAGACCCCTCCCCCACACACTTTTATAATGCTACTAACCTTCCACTGCACGAGGACAGAGGACGTGGTATGCGGGGTCACGGACACAGAATTTGGTGGTTCGCCTGGAACTAAATATGGATATATAAAGGAAACAGGCATTAAAGTGAGAAACAAGCAGAGAACGCGTTCTGTTGCTGGAAGTTCTTTGTCGCCTGGCTTGCCACGGAGGCACTGCTGTGCTGCAAAGAGCGAGTGGCGGCCTCCCTCCCGCCATTCCATCACCCCACCTATGAGAAGCCCAGCTGCCTAAACCTGCTTTGAGCATCTATCCTACCTGTGCAGCAAATGCACAGAATGTATCAGGGACAAAGCCGGGGAAGCTTATCAGGCGCTCCCAGCTCTCCACACTAAAATGCTCCACTAGCCGCAGCGGGTTTGCTCAGCAAAATAAATCCTCTGAGTTTGCTGAGGAGGTGAGCAGCTTTTACAGTTAATCATTTCTGTTCTATAGAGGCCAGTGGGAGCCCTGGGTTTTCCAAAACCCAACCCGAAGTGCACTTTGGGAAAGATATATCTATCTATGTAGACATATATAATGGGAATGACCCCCAGAACATCAGCTGTGCTAGTCTGCTGCAGCAAAAGAGAGAGATATGAGACAAACTGTGGCAGCTTAAAGATAAGGCTGGGATTCAAAGGCCAACTTTCAGCACATCCCAAGGCTTGCGGACACCTCTGGGGATTTCTGCCTCCTGATATGGAGCCACAGACCCTACCCCTGCCTTTGAAACTCCATTTACATCCAATTCCCAGGAGACACAGGGAGAAACACCAGCCCAAAGCCTGCTTGGAAGCCCAAAGATAGTTGCAGGGTCCTTTGCAGACCAGTTGGTTTATTTTCAAAGGAGCTCGCCCTGATGTTGGTGGATTTATAACATCCAGGCATTTTATGACCATCTCAGGTAAACTAAGATTCTAGAGTACTTGACAATATGCTCAGGAAGGGGGGCTGATTTACTTAAACAACTTTTACAACTTGGAATCAGCACACATTCAACTTTGCAGTTGATTTCCATGTCCAGAGAGCAGCACTAGATGCTCCCATGCATGCTGTTTTTCATGTGTTATGCTAAAAGGGGCTTCTTAAGCTAGTATGCACTTTGCGCATCACTTATGAATGCTCTTAATGGAGAGTTTGTGAATAACAGAGAGTTTTCAGAAGAGACGCTGAATGTACACTGCAGCCAATGCGGGTTTTAAAACAAAGATGATCCAAAGTAAACTTGGCACATGAAAGCCTCACAAACTGGAGTCACTCGTTTTTACAACTGCAGAGTTGCTGTCCAAGAGGAATAGTATCCTCCACATTGCAGCCACAATCCAGAAGCTCTTTGGACATGGGGGGGGTGCAATAGACACACCCCGCCCAAGCCTCCTCCTATCTGCAAACCCATTCACTCCTGAATTCCTCCTCCAAAACTATTTGAGCATTGCAAAAGTCCAAATGTGTGAAGCACAGCACCCTCTTCCCTGCAAGTCCCCATGCCTGCTTTCCCCAGGAAAAAGGTGATGGTGGTGTTAATAGACAGGATTAATTAGCATCCTCTAGTGAGACAACCCCCCCCCCCAACCTCTGCTATCTCTTTTGCAGGGAGGGGTAGATAACAGCAGAGGTGCAGTGGGAACCCATTTAGAGCTTGGTCTTATCCACACTTTCATTTTTTTTAAACAGATTTTATGTATTTTACCATGAAACAAAACAAGAAACAACATTAAACATACATAAACACAATAAAAACATAATACAAAATCAACAATTAAAACACAAACAATACCATACAAAAAAGAAAACTTATAACAAACCTTGCCAAATATTTATCTTTTTTCTCAACTTGTTTTAACTTCTTAGGGGGACGTTCCCCTGGTCCCTCCTCTGTTCTTTCAAAACATATATTATCCACACTTTTCAAGGCACAGTTCTACAATTGAAAAGCTCCTTCTGAGCACTTACCCCAACTCCAACGCTTTGCCTGCAAAACCCCACTCTCTAAAGCTCAATCAGAGTAAACATCAATCTGCAGAAAAACCTGAACTGGAGTTTGCCTTCAACTGAGCACTAAAGCTCAGGCGAGGCGTGAAAGCCTGACATGGGGGCATTGAAGTGCTAGGACTCTGCCTGGAAAGAGCAAGGCAAAGAGGTGTGGATGAAGCCTTCTGTCCTGGCCATGAATGGGGGTGTTGGGACATTTCTTGAAGTGCCAAGGTCAACAGATTTTGAGAGGAGTTGAGCTCACATTTCCACCCAAGCTCATTCGATGCTTTCTGTTGAATACCTCTCTCCCAATGCATGCGTGAGAAAAGATCTGGCGATTGCATCTTCATCTCAGATCATAAGATCTGTTCCCAATAACACACCAGCGAATCACACAAACACACACACACACACACACACACAAACACACACACACCACACACAGGTTCTACTGACTGGCCCAAGCATTGCTATTGCCGTGTTTCAGCAGGACCGCTTGCCCAAAGTTAGTGTCCTCTGAAGCTACTTGGTTCAGCAAGGTCGCTGTTATGAAGAAACCGTTGTGGTTTCAGCTTGCGCTTATGGAGCCTCAGATTTTCAGCCTGATTCTTCACAATGTGAGCATCTTGTCTCACCGAGAAAGACAAAGTTCTGTGAAACCAGTTACCTGTTCTCTAATTGGCAACCATGCTAGATTGTTTATTAGTTACCTTTTGGCTCATGCACCTGTCTGCTACCACCTTGTCTTGCCTTTCCTTCAGTCTTACCATCAGGCAAGTACTTTCCTTTAGCCCTTCCTGCTGTCCATTGGGGACATGGATGTGCCTCTGTACCCTAACCTTTGATAACTTAAAGACTGCCTTGAATAGGAAAGTTCATGTCTACATCAAACAACCTACACATGCACTTAAACAATTACTGCACTCCATTATTATTTCCCATGATTGAACAAAAAAGCCAACCTGAAACTCATCCGAGGGCAAAAGGGGGGCAACACGAGAGAAGCACTTTGCAATTGTAAAATGCTTTTTGCCTGTACAAACTAGCAGGTCTAAAATGTTGTGCTTGCCTGACATGCACACCCTTCCTCTCTCTCCCCCCCCCTTTGTTCGTTCAACCCCGTTTAGCACTTCTTGCAGCCTGAAATGGATTTGGGAGTGAAAACAATTGGAGAAAGTTCTCAAACATAGGCTCCAATTCTACATTCATTTTAATGTTCCTTGTTAAATTATTCCAATTTCAGGAAAGATAATGCGTTCGTTAGCACATTAACCTGGAAGACAATCAAACGGGGTTTAAATCAGCGGATTCCATTATCTAAGGGCACTTGCAGCAGTTCACTGTTGAGGAGGCTAAACTGGGCTACTGCCTCTGTAATAGCATCTAAACGGGTGATTTAGCCCTTAAATGCATCTTCCTGTCCCCTAATACCAAGGTGCAAGCTGGACCGAATACACTGGGGAATGATCCCCTGGATTTACTGTGAACAGCTATGCTCAGTTTCAAAGCTGGGGCACCCTTACCATCCTGCCAATGTTAGTAACCCGCTTCCGTCTCGGCCACCAAAAGTCGCTTGTCTCCAATATCGCTTGGTTCTTTCAAGGCGCAGCTTTAGGAAGTAAATTGGTTGAGTCTGCAAAATGGGAAAGGGTTAACAGAATGGGGATCAAATGCTTCTCTCTGGCTATCCACAGCTTGCCTGGAGCAGCTCTCCCCACAACAAATATTCTAAGTGCAGCTTGTATTACCCAATATGCCTTCCTTTTTCCTAAGCCCATGCTGTTTGCACCACGTTAAACTGAGGAAATTTGCGTTCCCCGAGAAAACAGGGATTGCCACCAATTTGATGGCCTTTACAAAGGGGTTCTGGCAAATTCATGGAGAGGGCTTATCAATGGCTAAAGAGCCACAATGGCTGCATTCGTATGTTGGAAGGAGTATGCCTTGGAATATCACTGCTGGCAATCCCAGGTGGGGAAAGCACCGCAGTTCACACTCCAGTCCTCCTTGCCTCTGGGGCTTCTTTTGACTTGCTGTGGGGAATAGAAGCTGAACTGGATGGGCCCCCTTTTGGCCTGATCCAGCTGCAGCCAGGCTCTTCTGATCCAGTTCAGAGGCACGAGCTGAAACCCAACACCCCATTTGCAGGGTTCCCGTTTCTCAGTGCTGCCTCATGCATCTCCAGCAGTGACCTTTCTTTCCACCGTTGCCCTTGCTCCACTTGCAGGAGACAACAGTGGATTTAATCCAAGGGCAAGCAGAGCAAATGGAAGAACAGATGAACAGATTGTGTGGCCTCCCAGCCACCAGGCATCTGTGGCTAATCTAGGAGACTGTAAGCTCCAGTGAGTGCTGCTTTTAATCGCGGTTGCGTTCCAACTAATAGTGTTACTTCAGCTTATTTAACACAGGACAGTGACAGGGGATTCCTGCAGGTTTCTGTGTTACGCAGTGACTTTAAGATATGCAAAGAACTGACTTCCAGCTGAGGTGACTTCAGCAAGCGTCCAGCATAGCCAGCGGGAGGCTTCCCTTTGAGTCGCAACAAGTCTGCTCAAGGTCCAGGAAGCCCACGTAATAGGCTTAGCTTAATAATCGGGTTGGGAAGCCAGTTGTGGCTTGGTCCTGAGGGCCATGAGCCAATGTTAGATAAGATTACCAGGGGCGAATCTCTCTCT
>OFHU01001610.1:0-168233 GCA_900245905.1 Lacerta viridis
ACATCATAACCTCAGCAACAAACCTGTTCCCACTTCTGCTTCCCTCCCCTTCCTCCCCTCTGTTACTCGGATGCTTTATGAGTCCAGGGCTCTGGGCTCTATTAAGGTTCAGTTCCCAGCCAGTAAAAATGAGGAATTAGTTCCTGCCATTCCATGAAAGGAGTTTTAATGCACTCGGTCGCCTGTGAGCCCAGATGCAATAGTTCTGTTATCGCTGAGAGTTGTATAACATAGAGGCTTAATAAAGCTTTATAAGGGGAAGGATACGAGGGTGTGTTTGTTCGACTCTGCTCCTGGAATCCTAGCTCTCTGTTGCTGGGAGTCTCCAGGTTTTTCCCCCGTTTGTTTCTGCGAGTCTCTCCAGTGGCCTCTCCTGCAGGACAGTTTTGCAAAAATGCAGCCTCTTGATAGCCACCAATAGGGAGACAGACCTGCTTGATAAAAGCATGGGAGCTGTTGGGTTAACTTGGTGAAGTGTCACACTGCGTTAATGTAAATGACTTTTGACAAGCTTCCTTTAGAGAGGGTTGTGTGTGTGTGGATGCTACGTGCTTTCGCCTTGAGAAATTATTCTGTGCCACCAATGCTCTGATTGTCATGGATCTCTGCTATGGAGTATTAAGGGTGCATTTCAATGGGGTTAGTTGTCATCATTACCTCCTCCCACCCGCAACAACAAAAATATCTGCTTCCTAAATCATATTGGAGAGGGATAATCACAGGAAATGGATTTTGCCATGGAATCAGATTTCTTAAATATATATATATATCTGGTTTACATTTAATTTTTAAGATAAAATGGTTTTATATTCTGATTTTATCCTGTGAACCGCCCTGAGACTTGTGGGCATAGGGCAGTATATAAATAATAATAATAATATAATAAAATAATAATAATAATGCATGATTCTAGCTCTCGTGGCTGTAAATCCTAGAATTATAGAGTTGGAAGTGGCCCCAAGGGTCATTGTTTATTTATTTTTTAATTTTTTTATTGAATTATTATGCAGATACTGTACAAACGAAACAAAGTATACAAACATTTCAACTGAATAATATATATATATATATATATAAAAACGGAAACAGAGCAAACGTTAAAAGTAAGAACATAAGTGTCAGGAAACCCCCCTCCCCAGCCCAGGTAGCGTCCCGGGATCGCCTGGAGTACAAGGACCCTCCTCCGCTCTTTACCAGTTCCTCCTCCCCCTCCTCCGGAAGCGACCATTCCTCCAGTGGGGAGGGGGAGTTAGGAGCGGGAGGGCGGTGCAGGGGCTCTGAAAGGGTCGCAGAGCCTGGGTGTTGTTGGGGAGATTCGTATGTTGCAATTGTTGATGGATAGCCCAGGGACTATATATTGCTTGGCTCGCAGCACATTTTCCTCTTTGCTGCGTGCATTGGATCACCCACCCTCCCTTCCTATTTTTCCTGACACTTATGTTTTTAGTCTTCTTTATGGTCCAGCTCTCACTTGCATACATTGCTACTGGGAAAACCATAGCTTTAACTATACGGACCTTTGTTGGCAAGGTGATGTCTCTGCTTTTTAAGATGCTGTCTAGGTTTGTCATTGCTTTTCTCCCAAGAAGCAGGCGTCTTTTAATTTCGTGACTGCTGTCACCATCTGCAGTGATCATGGAGCCCAAGAAAGTAAAATCTCTCACTGCCTCCATTTCTTCCCCTTCTATTTGCCAGGAGGTGATGGGACCAGTGGCCATGATCTTAGTTTTTTTGATGTTGAGCTTCAGACCATATTTTGCGCTCTCCTCTTTCACCCTCATTAAAAGGTTATTTAATTCCTCCTCACTCACCATATGGTCCATATTGGACCATAGGGGACCAATAATGGTGATTCCCCCAGATAATCTCAGTGACTGGCCTGGGAGATGCAGGGCAAGAAAGTCCTTGAGATATCCTGGACCAAAGTAGTTCAAGGCCTAGTTGTTGCTGTTGTTGTTTAGTCATTTAGTCATGTCCGACTCTTCGTGACCCTTCAAGGCCTAGTACACTAGTGCAAATACCTTGGACCTCTGTGCAAGAAGCACAATTTAGGCACAGGAATGTAAACTTTGTCATTTAGAAATTGACTTAACCCCTTTGCATATCAACTATGCAAAACAAGTATTTAAGCTGGCCATGTTGGTATTCTTCTGTTTCATATGAGAGAGCGAGAGCGCATGAGTGCACATTAAAAAAAAGTTCCGTATCTGGATAAAAATTGATGGAAACTTTGCGGAAGGAAGGAAGCCCATTATGATCCTTGCAGAGGGGAAGAAAAGAGAAACAAATGTCTCTTGAAAGAATCCCCTCAACAAATTAAATCTTGAAGCCCAAAGACAAAGGAATGGAGAATTAATTTTTTTCCACCAATATGAAATGCTCTGAATCAGATAAGTCTTGTCATTAGAGGAGGCACTAAGCAGCAAATGTCTGGATAATACTGCCAGCTCTGAGCTTCGCTCGGAACATCTAAATACATTAAATCCATAAAACTAAATGAAAGCAGCTGCAATTTTATAGAAATGAAAGGCTCTCATATTAAAAAACAAAAATCCAAGTGCTTATGAAATGAAGAAGGAAAATAATAATAAAATTCAATTGGGGGTGGGGTGGGGGTGGGAAAAGCCCTTGGGATTGCCAGTTCACCGACAAGGAAGAAGAAATTCCAATCAATAAGGTTTAGGCCTTTTGCAACCCCACACCTTTCATTCATTAAAGCCTAAGCCCCGCAGATAGACAATATCTTGGTTATAACCAGTCCAGTCTCAGATAAAAGGAGAGCTCAGCTAAACCTTCGAATGATCTCTATTTGGACCGTTTGGAAATGACGGCAATCAAAAAGAAAGTTGGTTCCCAAATGGGCAAGCGGCAAGGTGGTGGAAGAATTAAAATGAGGAAAGTTGATTGGGGTAGAAAGGGGAATGGCCTTACCTGAGGAAGTCTACAAGGTGGCCAAAGGCTTTTTTTTTTTCAGTTCTGCATTGCAGTGGGGTCTTCCTGGAAAGAGTATACGATTGCACAAAGTTATGTGGTCACAATTTCCTTCGAAGGAAATGCTGCTGGAACTTGTGTGCATGCATATATACGAACAGCATAACATCCGTGATAAAATTACATACATAAAAATTACATACATATCCTCCAACACTTCTCCAATGAATATAGGGACGTCCAGTGCTGTTTTTCTAGAAAAAGCGGTGCTGGAACTCATCATGAACACCTACCTCGTTCTCTTAGAATGTCAATGGCGTCTACCTGAGTAGATAATAATAATAATAATAATAATAATAATAATAATAATAATAATTTATTTGTACCCCACCCATCTGGGGCTTCCAACAAAGATTAAAATACATTAAAATGTCACACATTAAAAACTTCCCTAAACAGGGCTGCCTTCAGATGTTTTCTAAATGTCAGGTAGTTGTTTATCTCTTTGACATCTGATGGGAGGGCGTTCCACAGGGCGGGCGCCACTACCGAGAAGGCCCTCTGCCTGGTTCATTGTAGCTTAGCTTCTCACAGTGAGGGAACCGCCAGAAGGCCCTCAGAGCTGGACCTCAATGTCCGGGCAGAACAATGGGGGTGGAGATGCTCCTTCAGGTATACTGGGCTGAAACCATTTAGGGCTTTAAAGGTCAGCACCAACAGTTTGAATTGGGCTCGGAAACGTACTGGGAGCCAATGTAGGTATTTCAGGACCTGAGAGGTGTCGGAACCAAGCTCCTGTGAGTTCCGGCTGGGGAAAAGTCTCTGGGGACATCCCATTCCATAGCTTCCAACATTTCTCTGATGAAAATAGGAGGACATTCCGGGACATTCCATGATCAAATGAGAAACTGGGACGGCTTCTGTAAATCTGGGATGGTCCCTGGAGAATAAGGACACTTGGAGGGTCTGCAGTAATGGATACCAGTTTCTGGGGACCATAGGAGGGGAGAGAGCTCTTGCGCTCGGATCTCACTTGTAGGTTCCCCATAGGCATCTGGTTGGCCACTGTGAGAACAGGATGCTGTCCAGCTCATCTTGTGTTCTTAATAGATAAGATTTTCATACACCGGCATTGCTGAATCACCCCTCAGGGAAAGCCTTGATTAAATATGGTTTTTAAGGTAATGGTAAAGGGACCCCTGACCGTTAGGTCCAGTCATGGACGACTCTGGGGTTGCAGCGCTCATCTTGCTTTATTGGCCAATGGAGCCAGCGTACAGCTTCCGGGTCATGTGGCTTCCAAAATTCAGGGTTCCTGACTTTTAATCATTGGGGGGTGCACTCCAAAGGGCAGGTATTGCTGCACTAAAGGCCCTGGTCATAGTTGGCATAAGATTAACCCTGTGAACACCTGGCCTCACTATGGTTATCTCTGTGGAGAAGTGATTGGGCAGAGTAATAGAATGCAAGGTGTTCCTGGAGTGTAGCCCGGTTAGCTGGCTTTGCTTTGCAACAAAGTTTGTAAAATACATTTTGGGGGGGGTGGAGTTGAAATTGCACCAGAGACTGTTCACAACGATGGGAAGCAATCTCCTCTGATGAACCCAAGAACAGGAAAAACAAAAACAATCCAGCATGAAACCGGGGAGGCAGAATTGACCCTATTCATGTAGGATCGCATTCGGACTGAAATGGAGCAGGGAACCAAAGATTGTCAACATGTGCTTCATTTTGGCAGATCATGTGCTAAAGCACCTGCCTCTCTTACATCTTTTCCTTCTCCCACTCCCTACACACACACACACACACACACACACACACACACACACACTATACAGTTGTACCTCAGGTTACGTCCGCTTCGGTTTATGTATTTTCGGGCTATGTGCTCCGGCTATGTACTCTGCGCAGTTTGCTCATGTGCAGAAGCGCAATATCGCTGTGCATGTGCAAAATGGACACTCAGGTTATGTACTTTTCAGGGTGTGAATGGCACCCTGGAACAAATTGGGTACATAACTCAAGGTACCACTGTGTGTGTGTGTGTGTGTGTGTGTGTGTGTGTGTGTGTGTGTGTTGTGGCTGGTTTTGATGCCCAGAACACAACAGGCTTCATTTCCATACTTCCCGTTCTTATACTTGGATCGTATACTGGACGCAGAGGGTGGTGGAGAAGGCAGTACCCATTTCCTCTAATGTGCTTTGTGTTGACAGCCATGTTTGTACTCATAAACCAGCACAGATCATCCTCTTCCTTACCCACCCCCTCTTTCTTCCAGGCTATTTTATTATTATTATTCAGGAAGAATAGTGCAGACCACTGGAGACAGCTCTTTGAGGCTGGTGAAAACAATCTCGATAACCTTTGGCTCTGGGGCTCTTCAACACTGTCTTTATTTTCTCTTCCTCCCTTCTTCTGCTTCAACCACAGGCAGCCCATCTAGAAACCCCCTGCTATCCTCAGATATACATTTCAACCATCCAGCTTTGGCTCCTGCGCCTTCGCCATGGCCCATGGATACAGCTTTTTCATGTGTTTGAGTGCAACTTTACTTTCCTAATAGGGTGTGATTGACGACAGTTCTTCTCCGCTCGCTCTCTCTCTCTCTCTCTCTCTCTCTCTCTCTCTCTCTCTCTCTCTGTTTATTTATTTATTTATTTATTTAAAATCACCTAAAGGAGATATTAAGACAAGGCTAGATGCGAAACAGACAGCTGGCCAGCTTGAATTCTTGGCAATTTCATTTCTCCCCCAAAAGGCAATAAATGCATAAATAAATAAAGTTAAAAACCTTGTGCATGGAAAACTTGTAGAGTAAGAAGAAGCGTAGGGGACCTCCACCATCATTCAGAACCTGATTCAGCCTTTGACAACCTGGTGCTGTCCAGGCTGGCGGTGCTTGCCTGGGGCTGACACAACTTGCCATCCGAAACATTTGGAGGGCAACAGTTTGCCAAAGGCTCACCTAATCTTCATGGGGAAGGCTGGGGGAAAGTGGTAAAAACAACAGAACCACATTTTAAATTCAAAACTGAGTGGGAGCAAAACCACAGAATAAAAGCATTAGAGCCAGCAGATTTTATTTTATTTTTATTTTGCCCATTTCTAAGCCAGCTGTTAAAATCTCTTTCAAGTACGAGGAAGTTGGACAGGCCCTTAGAATCATAGAATCATAGAGTTGGAAGAGACCACAAGGGCCATCCAGTCCAACCCCCTGCCAAGCAGGAAACACCATCAAAGCATTCCTGACAGATGGCTGTCAAGCCTCTGCTTAAAGACCTCCAAAGAAGGAGACTCCACCACACTCCTTGGCAGCAAATTCCACTGCCGAACAGCTCTTACTGTCAGGAAGTTCTTCCTAATGTTTAGGTGGAATCTTCTTTCTTGTAGTTTGAATCCATTGCCCGTGTCCGCTTCTCTGGAGCAGCAGAAAACAACCTTTCTCCCTCCTCTATATGACATCCTTTTATATATTTGAACATGGCTATCATATCACCCCTTAACCTTCTCTTCTCCAGGCTAAACATACCCAGCTCCCTAAGCCGTTCCTCATAAGGCATCGTTTCCAGGCCTTTGACCATTTTGGTTGCCCTCTTCTGGACACGTTCCAGCTTGTCAGTATCCTTCTTGAACTGTGGTGCCCAGAACTGGACACAGTATTCCAGGTGAGGTCTGACCAGAGGAATACAGTGGTACTATTACTTCCCTTGATCTAGATGCTATACTCCTATTGATGCAGCCCAGAATTGCATTGGCTTTTTTAGCTGCTGCATCACACTGTTGACTCATGTCAAGTTTGTGGTCTACCAAGACTCCTAGATCCTTTTCACATGTACTGCTCTCAAGCCAGGTGTCACCCATCCTGTATTTGTGCCTTGCTAGTGCCTGGTGCTCACCACAACAGAACTGCCACCAGGAGAACAAATTTTGTGACTGACAAAAATGCTCCTCTCTCTGCTGGTCACCCACCTAGCCTCAGAAACAAAGGTATCTCTGGCAGGTTCATGCGGGTGAAGGTGGCCATCAGGATACCCTGCTGCGAGGCCGTTTAGCATCTTAAGTATCAAATAAGGCTGTGCGGTGAACTCCTGATTTGACAATGCTCCATACCTGACCTAACCCTATTCAGACCTCAGTTGGAATTGGGGGTCTTGCACATTCAAAATATGTTTTAGGCTTTAACCCCCCCCCCCCAATTAAACATATGCTCAGGCAATAAGGAGAGGGGGAAGAGGCGGCGGCGATGGGCATGTGCCCTCACCCTCTGTTTCCTCCCCTCCCCACCCAGTTGCAAGTTCATTCCTCTCTGTCGTTTTGACAGCTCTGGATCACTTCGGGTGAATCCAAACCAGGGCAATCCAGGGCTGCTTCAACCCACTGGATCCTCGACTGAATCGGGTATGAAAATGACCCATTTGTATGATTATTTAGCCTTCAATAGTCAGGTTTTCTTTATGGCAAATTAGGGCTTTCTTTGCAGAGTATATACAAATCCCTAATTAGCATTGAGCGTCACCCTCTAATCCCTCTGCGTCTTTCCTCCTTAGCCTGCCTGATCCAGTAACGGTAGTTAGCCTGTCTTAACTGATATAAATCGACATCTACATATCAAACACATCCCTGGACCTCTAGGAAATGAAATCCTTTAAGTGCCGTCTTTTGTGTCGGCAGTTTAAAGCTTCTCCGACTTTCCTTGTTGTGAAAAAAAGAGAAAGAAAATGACCTGGAACTCTCTTTTCCTGGATGATGCAGGATGCTGTCCAGTGAAACAGGCTTGTTTCTGAAACCTCCACTGATGTAGATCTATTCAAATTAACTGGTGGGGAGGGAATGGGGGGGTTAGGGGTGTCTTGGTGCCACGTGCGTTTTGCTCAACTCCCTTGGCCCCCCATCGAAGCTGCCTCGGGTCTGTAACGATGGATCAGGAGTTTTGATGTTGCCTTTTCCTCCTGGATGTGTTGCTTATTAGAATAACAAAACGAACAGCAAATCTTCAGGCATCAGCCATGCTTTGCATCAATTAAAAACATCAAAACCCCAAAGAAGAGTGCGGGAGAGGGAGAGCCTCCCTTCAGTTCTGCTTCTTACAACTTGATCCTTCCGCCTACCCCCCCCCTCCTCTTTGTGATTCTTTAACTCTAATCCTAAATCCTACTCCTTGTTTCCTTCAGTGTTGCCAACTCTCTCTGCCTCTCTCCTTTGTCACCATATCGCTCTGTCCCTGATTGGTTGGGATAGGAACTGGGGTTGCTGATTGCCTGCTCCTCTCTGTCCTCCAACAGTCCGGATGAAGTAAAGCACACACTCCCTGGTCCTGTTGGTGCAGCTGAACCTCTCCATGGGGTTTGGTACTATTCTTTATGGAATCCTTTGGGGGATGTGCTAAGAAGTTCCAAGTGTTCCTTGGGGGTCAGCTTCACAAGGTGATGCTGGGAGTAGACCACCTGGGGATTTGAGGTATATTTTCATCAATACACAGCTGAAACACAGACAAGCTGGAACGTGTCCAGAGGAGGGCAACCAAAATGGTCAAAGGCCTGGAAACGATGCCTTATGAGGAATGGCTTAGGGAGCTGGGTATGTTTAGCCTGGAGAAGAGAAGGTTAAGGGGTGATATGATAGCCATGTTCAAATATATCAAAGGATGTCATATAGAGGAGGGAGAAAGGTTGTTTTCTGCTGCTCCAGAGAAGCGGACACGGGGCAATGGATTCAAACTACAAGAAAGAAGATTCCACCTAAACATTAGGAAGAACTTCCTGACAGTAAGAGCTGTTCGACAGTGGAATTTGCTGCCAAGGAGTGTGGTGGAGTCTCCTTCTTTGGAGGTCTTTAAGCGGAGGCTTGACAGCCATCTGTCAGGAATGCTTTGATGGTGTTTCCTGCTTGGCAGGGGGTTGGACTGGATGGCCCTTGTGGTCTCTTCCAACTCTATGATTCTATGATTCTAAGTCTGTTTCTGTTTCTGAAGCTATTGATGAAGTAGGTTAATACTACTATAATAATATTTATTATTTGTACCCCGCCCATCTGGCTGGATTTCCCCAGCCACTCTGGGCGGCTTCCAACAAAAATCAAATACATTAAAATATCACACATTAAAAGCTTCCCTAAACAGGGCTGCCTTCAGATGTCCTCTAAATGTCTGGTAGTTGTCTATCTCTTTGACATCTGAAGGGAGGGAGTTCCACAGGGCGGGTGCCACTACCGAGAAGGCCCTCTGCCTGGTTCCCTGTAGCTTTGCTTCTCGCAGTGAGGGAACCGCCAGAAGGCCCTCGGCACTGAACCTCAGTGTCTGGGCAGAACGATGGGGGTGGAGACGCTCCTCCGTGCCCATCACTCCCCCCAGCGATGCTACTGTCCCCCCCTTTTTGCTGTGCCATTTCAGTTAAGAGACATGCCCACCAAAAAAAGAAAGAAAAGTATTTTGTAGGGAAATATACATAAATGCATATTTTTGGGGGAAACACATAAGCATTGAAAAATGTGTACCGTTAGGGGAAGAATGCATACAAAAATGACATCAATTGTATACAATTTAAATACAAATGTGAATGTGGTTTAAAAAAAATATCCACAACAGCTCAGGAGGGAACATATTTATGATTAAGCACGTGCACATATTTACTTGGAACCGAAATAGGCTGATCCACCCATCCTTTGTGCTGACCCTGCCATGTCCCTTTGCAGTAACTGCAAGAATAAGTGGATTATTTTAATTTATTTTTATTTTTTTTACTGCAGGCAAAAATAATAAAATAAAAAGCAGAGGGTGAGGAGGTGAAGTGAGGGGTGGACTGAAGAAAAAGACAAAAATCAATTGAAAGAGAGAGAAAGAGAGAGGGGGAGAGGGAGAGAGAGCTGCTCTGCCAAGTTTTCAGCACCATCTTGCAGGGAATTTTTATGGACAAGTTATAAACCTTTGAAAATAGGAGTTTGTAATGGAAATGCTGACAGACCTTTTATACAGTGACATTAATGCTGGTTGCTCTGAGATTGTCCTTGCCTTTTTTCCTCACTGCCTTATATTTTCATCTTTCATCCTTGCTGTTCTACATTTTGATACAACCTTCCACTCCTCACTCCTAATACCAGAGGGTGGGGAACGCTCCCTCCCTCTCTCCCTCTCTTCCTCTCTCTCTCTGTCTCCTAGCCTTGAGGGCCACATTCCATTTGGGGGCAAGCTTCCAGGGGCCACCTGCCAGTGATGGGTACAGCCAGAGGCAAAAGCTGCCAGAGAAACAAATGTGATATTATTATTATTATTTGCCATTTCTGCAGTAGACTAGTTCCTTCACATCTTCTATCCAGGCAAGCAAGAATCATTATCAGAGTTCAAGAGCACAGGCAAAAACACTCAAAGTGGGGCTGTGAAGCAGGGTAGGAGAAGGGCTGAAGAGGAGGTATAGCCTCAGGAGGGACCTGAGGTCCAGATAAAGAGGTCTGTGGCCTGTGTTTGGTCACCATGTCTGATGCTCTCCAAACAGATAAAAACAAGTCCTTGGATTTCATCTTTGCCCTGCAAGAGAGAAGCTTGCTTGATCAGACCAAATGCCCGTGTCCTTTAAAAGCTCCCACAAGCAAGGCAAGAAGGCAACAGCTTCAGCTATAATGGTTTGTAATAAGTTCTGGAACAGTTTTTATTATCTTTATGAGAATTTGTTGATGTAACGAACAAAAGCAATAAAAAACACTTGAAAAAAAAAAAGAAAGAAGGCAACAGCCCTTCCCCAGTGATGGGTGTTCAGAGGTAGACTGCCTCTGACTGTGGAAGCTCCAATTGCCCAAGCCATATCTTCTACGAACTTAGCTGCTGCTGCTTTTTTTAAAAAAAGCCCTTCTTCTTTTAATATAGTTGCATTGTGTACGCTATACATAGTATGAAGAGGTCCTCTTTTTTGGGTGGAATGGACGAGTGGGGTGTGCCAATTGATTTCTGGGACTGCATCCAAGATTCAATTCAGATCCCCTTTCTTACAGAGAGAAACAGGAGTGCACAAAGGTTCCAAGTGTTACCTTTTTTGTGTAGCTCTAGCTGGCCGTAGCTCTAGCTGGCCCCAGTTCTACTTCGGAAACATTTTGAGTCTCACGAGAACATCTACTTTCTACTACTTGTGATTCACAGTAATGAAAAACAGGGCTCGGATCTTTCAACGGAAGGCAAGGCTGTGATGGCTTCCTTCTACTCTTGGGAAGAGCAAGCCATAGCCTTCTCTGGGTTTACCTGGCCTCAAGGCCAGCCATCCCATGAGACGTGGTGAGGCTGTTGGGGAACAGTTGGGATGGGCAGCAGATCCAGGACCCAAGGAGCATGCTGTGCTACTCTCCTCCTCCTCCTCCTCCTCCTCCTCCTCCTCTCTGGTCTCCTCCACTGAGAGGGAGGCAGCTTGGGGGGGGGGATGGCTGCAGGTTCCTGTGGGACAGCAGGTGGTATGTCTTGGGTGTGGGCAGGCAGTGGAAGGGGTGCCCTTGTGTGATTTGCCCCAAGCGGCAAAACTTTCTGAGCTGGGTCATCCCTGCCTGGCCTTAGTGGCCAATGACATACCTTCCAAGTGTCCCTATTTTCCAGGGAAAGTCCCAGAATTACAGAAACCATTCCAGTTTCTGATTGGATACTGGAATGACCCGTTTTGCTTTTCCCACCCCTTTTTCCTCCCCTCCACATCTCAGATAACAATTATGCAAACAGTGCCTGTTAGGCTCACCTTAACACCATATGTTTAAAGCTCCATGATACCACTTTGAACAGCCAAAGAATTATGGGAGCTGTGGTTTGTCAAGGGTGCTGGGAGTTGGTAAAGGGTAAAGGGTAAAGGGACCCCTGACCGTTAGGTCCAGTCGCGGACAACTCTGGGGTTGCAGTGCTCATCTCGCTTTACTGGCCGAGGGAGCCGGCATACAGCTTCTCGGTCATGTGGCCAGCATGACTAAGCCACTTCTGGTGAACCAGAGCAGCGCACGGAAATACTCTGAGAGAGGGAGTGCTCCAAGAGAGGGAGGGGAACTTTTCTCTCTCCATTTTCTGCATGTCCTGCAAAACCAGGATATGAAAATGCTGGCCTCTCTGTCCCATGACCCTTCCACACTTGCAGAGGAGTTGTGGTTGTCATGCCTGCACACATTAAAAAGGTAAAGGATCCCTGACAGTTAAGTCCAGTCATGGACCACTCTAGGGTTGCGGCGCTCATCTCGCTTTATTGGTTGAGGGAGCCGGCGTACAGCTTCCGGGTCATGTGGCCAGCATGACTAAGCCGCTTCTGGCGAACCAGAGCAGCGCATGGAAATGCCGTTTACCTTCCCGCTGGAGCGGTACCTATTTATCTACTTGCACTTTGAT
Source organism: Lacerta viridis (assembly GCA_900245905.1). Taxonomy (NCBI): domain Eukaryota; kingdom Metazoa; phylum Chordata; class Lepidosauria; order Squamata; family Lacertidae; genus Lacerta; species Lacerta viridis. The sequence goes on from OFHU01001610.1 coordinate 12,270, forward strand.
GTGCTTTTGAACTGCTAGGTTGGCAGGAGCTGGGACTGAGCAACAGAATCTCACCCCGCCGTGGGGATTTGAACCACCGACCTTCTGATCAGCAAGCCCTAGGCTCTGTCGTTTAGACTACTGCGCCACCCGTGTCCCTTGGGAGTTCGTTAGGAGGCCCCTATTCCCCTCACAGAGCTGCAGTTCCCAGAGTGGTTTAACCTTCCATCCTTCTTCACAGGGAAGTCTGAATTTCAGGACAAATACTGCAATGCCTTCTCTGGTTCCCCACTGCTTGGTTTCTCACGGCTGAATATTGTAGTCTGGAATGGGACAAAATAGATGGAAAATATGGGCTTTTGTTCAGCTCTGTTCCCATTAATGGAAGCATTTTTTTGCCTTTTATTTCCTGCCTTAATTGAACATAGTCATGCCCCCCCCCCCGCTCATCCCGTAGCCGACAAAATCAAGCCACCCCCCTGTCTGCTTCACTGCTTCCTAGATACACGGTTTAAGTTTATTTCTGGGTTCCTGTTTCTAGAAAACATGCAGGGCTCAATGTTTTTGTTGTTATACACGGTGGCACAATTCTTGTAGCCTCCAGGCCATTGCACCACTGCTAGGATTTTCCTCCTAGGGACAGGGCTACAATGTTGTGCCTTATTATGTGATTATTCACTCTCTGCAACCTCCTAACCCCCCTCCGACTCAATCTGGGCTTCTTTGTGTGCGTATTACTAAAACAAACAGACAAGGGCTTGTAGCTCAGTGGGAAGGCGTTCTGCCCTGCATGCAGATGGTCTCAGGTTCAATCCCTGGCATCCCCAGGTAAGGTTTGGAATACACTTCCTACCTGAAATCCTGGGGGGGGCGCTGCCAGTCAGCGTAGGGAACAGTGGTCTGAGTTGGGGTGAGGCAGCTTCCTATGTTACAATGGAGGTTTTCAGTGGGGGGGTGGGGAAACAAGGCGACAAAACTCTTACAAGGTGATAGGAACTGATGCCCTGGCTTTTAACTGTGTCCAAACGCATCGTTAATTTACCCTAGTAGTTTATCTACTCTGACGGGCAGCTTTCATCAAATTAGAGGAAGTTTGTTTGTTTGTAAGTCACTTTGAGTTGCCTTAGGCAAGATAAGCAAACCTAACAAATTTAATTAATAAGTGTCAGTTAATGTATTTGGTGTGCATTTTAATGTATCTTCCATGTGTTTATATCAATAATTTTTATCTGTGTGTGTTTTTTTGTAAATAAATACATGTATACATACATACTAATACTAATACTAAAATAATAATAATAATAATAATTTATTATTTGTACCCCGCCCATCTGGCTGGGTCCCCCCAGCCACTCTGGGCGGCCTCCAACAGATATTAAAATACATTTAAAATATCACAGGTTAAAAACTTCCCTAAACATATATAATATATATATATATATATTATAATATTAATATAAATGTTAGTATTATCTATATCTCACTTTCCCCCCGGACTGGAACTGAAGGCAGCTTGCGCAAATTAAAACAACACAAAAAGAACACAAAATGTTCAAAATGTATAAAAGATGACCGTTAAAAGGTAATTAAACTCTAATAGAATTAAAGTAATACAAAAAAAAACCTGAAACATTGATAGTGAAAACAGCACAGCACTATTTAAAAGCTGTTTACTTTAAAAAAAAAAAATCAAAACGTTAAAAAAATAGTCAGTTCCCAAAGTCCTCTTCGGAATAAAGCAGTCTTTGCCTGCTGGTGGAAGGACAACAAAGTGGAAGCCAGTCTGGCTTCTCTGGGGAGGGAGTTCCAAAGCTGCCTGGGAGAAGCCACCACCAAGAAGGCCCTCCCTTGCATCCTCACCAAGTGGGTCTGTTATTAATTGATCTGGGAACTTCTTCATTCAAAGTATTTGCAGAGTTATGACCCCCTTCATCAGACCATTGGTCTATGTAGACCAATATTTTCTACTCTGACAGGCAGCGGCTGTACATAAGCCTAGTGCCAGATTCAACTAAATAGTTATATGCTAGTGGGGAGCAGCTTGGTGATGCCTGCTGGCACATTGAGACTTCCTCCCCACCCTTCCTCTCCCCATTCATCAAAAAATCAGCTGGGGGGGCTGGCGGAACCCCCAGAACAGGACACAGAAGGCTGAGAGTTTCCTCTGACAATCAGAAATTGTTTCCTCTGACAATCAGAAATGATAGTCATAGAATTGTAGAGATGGAAGGGGCCCCAATGGTCTTCTCGTTCAACCCCTGCAATACAGGAAACTCAGCTAAATAATCCATCCTCTGCTTAGAAGCCACCAAGGAAGGAGAGTCCATTCCACTGCTGAACAGCTACCATATTACCATCAGAAATTTCTTCCTGGTGTTTAGTCAGAGTCTCCTTTCTTGTAACATGAATCCCACCCTCCAGAGTATGGTTTTATGTTTTCATATTGTTGTAAACTGCTGTGATCTATTTTGTATGCTACAGTATGTTTGTGAGTGTGTCTTCTTGGCAGAGTTTTCCATATAGTCATGTTCTGGAGCAAACATGATGGTTAAAACCATCTACAAATCAATGCTCTGTTGACAGTAAGGTTTACAAGGCTCAGATCCATGAAGCTCCCTTCAGAAATTGAACACAACAGTATCCCAAGGACTCAGGGGATAAAGGGAGAATAGTTGCGAGAGAAAAATTGGGGACAGAAAGGAGTGGGGGGAGGGGAGGGGAGGGAACCATGACATGAAATCTGTCAACTGCTTCTAAGAACGTAGGTTTGAGTAGACCAAAATCACAAAACATTTTTTTTGTCCCGTCCCACCCACTTTTATATGTAGAGTAATATCCCGACAGGAACAAGATTGCTGATCAAAGCCTCAGTTTTGTTTTAATTGTTTTTTTTTAAAAGTATGAAGTCTCGAGAGGGTGGATAAGCTTTTTAATTAATGAATTTTGGAGGAGGAGGGGGAAAGTGATGGCATTCAGATTATTGAAGGAATGAATAATTACAACAAAGTGATAAATCTCCAGGTGCGCTACCTATTGGCTACTTCCTTTTGTAATAACCATACAAGCAGCTGCCTTCCTCTTCTTCAGAGATGAAGGAACGCTGAATGGCATTAAAGGGGCTCAGATCGTGGCTACCATGATGAGCAGAGAGAGATTCTTGCTTACCGAATTAGTAGAGAATACGTCCTGCAGCACATTGTCACATTCACAAAACAGAGGTCCTATTTATGCATTCCAAAGAGCATGTGCGGAATCAAGGTGCATTGGAGGAATGGATACAGGTAAGGCAGCTGGACTTTGATCACCCTTGTTCCTGCCCCATCCATTCCTCATCTTCCTGCTGCAGGGTGCACATCCCAAATGAAGCTTCAGTCTCCAGCATCCCCACTTAAAACGGGGTCCAAGTGATGGGGAGACCTATCTGCCAAAGTGTGGAATCCAGTGATTGTGGTTATGTTCAGGGTGGCAGGAGAGGATGTACAGTATTGTTTATTAATATCTGTCAGGAGTAGCCCAGCTACTCAGGAGGAGAGGGAGAGAGGAACCCCTACTCAGGAGCAGGGCATGGAGAGCTGCTCTTCAAGGGGAGACAGCTCACGAAGCTATAGGGAACCCGAGCCCCTTTTGCAAACGGACTCCTCCTCCTCCTCATCCAGCTTATCACAGGAATTGTCTCCAAACGAGGGAGCGGAGCAAGGGCTCCGTGACACTGCTGAAAGACCCAGCACCACCAGCCAGACAAGATCGGACAGAAGCCCACAGCTTCCGACACAGGCACAGCGCAGGGGGGCTAGAGGACCCAGGAGACATCGTTTCAGGGTGCCGAAAATCTGGTGTTGGGCGGGTAGCCGAAGGAATGTACTTCCGGATTCTGATAGTGATTGAACGGTCATGTTTTTGACTAGCTCCGCTTGTAAATAGCTATGCTTAATAAATAGCTTCAGTTTTTCAAAAGAGGCTTTGTTGTTACTCATGAGCAGCACTGGGGAAGATCCTGACAATATCCTTCCTAACTTGCGCTAGCAAGTTCCTTTACTTAGCAGAGTTTGCATTCCACTTTTACATGCACAGCAGATAGCTGGTTGCAGGCTTGTGTAAGCCTCTCACTATTATACAGTTCAGTGTGTTAAGATTGAATTGTAGGTTCCTGGTAAGTTCCCTTAAAAGAATGAAGACACTACAATCAATAAAATAGGTTTACTTACATCAGGCAGAGAGCACAGTGTGATCCCTGAAGGCAGTCTTAGTTACAAATATGTACCTGTGGATCTACCCCATATGGAGGAATGATCCCAGTGCCTCTGCTAGCTGAGAAGCTCACAAGACAGTCCTAGCTCAAAGCTGGTCAAACGTAGAAGGAAGTGAAAAAGAGAGAGGTGTGCTGTGTGACTCGTTCTTTTGTTACCTGGACAGGTTAGGTCACACCCACCTTCTACCACATGCAAAAGGAAGGATGCTTCAGCCCAGGAGGAACAGGAAGTTTCGATGGCTGGACCAAACATTCCCTTGCATGTCTTCTCTAGCATTACAAGGAATGTTGTACTTGACTGCCTCTCATGGATCACATCCCACACTCCTATCTAAAGGGCTGAGACAGATGGAGCAAGCTTGTTCTCTGCTGCCCCAGAGGGTAGGACCCCAACCAGTGAGTTCAAATGACACGGGAGAAGATTCCGACTAAACATCAGGAAGAACTTTCTGGCAGTAAGAGCTGTTGGGCAGTGGAATGTTCTATCTCAGAAGGTTAGGGACTCTCCTTCATTGGACTTTTTAAAGCAGAGGTGGGATGGCCTTCTGTCATAGGTGCTTTATTTGAGATTCCTGCATTGCAGGGGGTTGGACTAGATGGTCCTTGGGGTCCCTTCCAACTCTATAATTCTATGATTCATATGGTAAAATAATAAGTTAAACACTAGTTTAAAGCAGAAGGTTTAGAAACATCAGTAGGGGGAGGCGCACTCTTAATTGCCTGCATAGGCCTGGTGGAGCAGGGAAGTTTTCAGCAGGCATTGAAAAGTTAGCACAGAAGGCACCCACTGAATCTCCAGTGGCAGGGTGTTCCACAGGACTGGACCAATGACACTAAAGGTTCAGTTTCTCACTGTTGCCAAACAAGCCTCATGGATGGGGAACGTTTGGACCTCCATTTGTTGAGAGCTGGACCATAAAGAAGGCTGATCGCCGTAGAATTGATGCTTTTGAATTATGGTGCTGGAGGAGACTCTTGAGAGTCCCATGGACTGCAAGAAGATCAAACCTATCCATTCTCAAAGAAATCAGCCCTGAGTGCTCACTAGAAGGACAGATCCTGAAGTTGAGGCTCCAGTACTTTGGCCACCTCATGAGAAGAGAAGACTCCCTAGAAAAGACCCTGATGTTGGGAAAGATGGAGGGCACAAGGAGAAGGGGACGACAGAGGATGAGATGGTTGGACAGTGTTCTCGAAGCTACTAACATGAGTTTGGCCAAACTGCGAGAGGCAGTGAAAGATAGGCGTGCCTGGCGTGCTCTGGTCCATGGGGTCACGAAGAGTCGGACACAACTGAACGACTGAACAACAACAAATGTTGATAAACTACAACTCTCATCATCTGTGGCCCCTAGCTGGAGATAATGGGAGTTCCACAACAGTGGAATGGACTCGCTTGGAAGTTGGTAGACTCTCCCTCGCTGGAGGTTTTTAAGCAGACATTGGGTGGCCACCTGCCAGGTATTCTTCAGCTGTGATTCCTGCATTGCTGGGGGTTGGACTAGATGACCCTCGGGAACCCTCCCAACTCCACAATGCTATGATTCTATGAACCTCTAGAGTGCCCTAGGTTCTTCACCCCTGTGCTCCCTCGTGGCAAATATGTTTTTTTCTCCAATATGTAGCAAATCACATGTTTTTGCCTAACTATGGGGGGATAATTTGCTTTGGAATTCTAGTCTACAGAACACTCACTTTAATGGTGAAGCATAACCATTTATTCACCATTTTACCTTGAGATGAGAATCATAGAATCATAGAATCATAGAGTTGGAAGAGACCACAAGGGCCATCCAGTCCAACCCCCTGAAGTTACTCCAAAGCCTTACTGTAGGACTGCCGTACGTCTGGATTTCCCAGGATATCACTGAGATTTCAAAGGCGGAATTGACGTCCTGATGGAATTGAAAAATTGACTCAACAACAACTCTGGGGTTTGTCTAAAAAAAAAAAAGCTTAATGATTTTGGGGTCTTCCTAGAAAAAAAAACTCAATAACTTTCACGGTGTCCTGGTTTTTACTTTTTGAAATATGGCAACCCCACCCTACTGAGTTGAGGCAAATCCTCTTCCTCTTAGGAGTCCACAATGAGCGAGGATCTGCGGTGTCTTATCCAGGTGAAAATTTCGTCAATCCATCTTTTTTTGACTTTCTGATTAAAACACTAACCTAATCCTAACCTAATCCCTTTCAATTTTCGAGGAGAAATTGGAAGGGTGGGTGTCGGGGAGGAGGGGGAGACCCAAAGACGCTCTGCGTAGCTTTAATGCTAACAGATGGGTTATGCCGGCCAACAGGCTATGCGGATGTCAATTTAATCTATCCCAGATAAAGCAATATGAAAGGTGTTTCATTTATGGAGGAAATTAATTGCTGTCCGAAGGAGTGCAGTGTGCAAAAAATCCATAATGGTTGTCTTTAAGGAAGACGAGTGTTGGTGGGAGGGGGCTGTTAGTTCCTGATGAGCAAGCGTTTTCCGCCCCTGAATGTTGAACTTGCAAAGTTACATGGATCCATATAAGATTTTCTGGGATATAATGATCTCGTTTAAACAGGTAGGCATCGGGACCCCAGTGGAACAAAAGCACTACAAAGCTTTTCAAGACAAAATGTAGAGTAACTCCATCTTTGTTGACTCACTCAGAGACAGTGGTTCAGGGCACAGGTATTCTGTGTGTGTGTGTGTGTGTGTGTGAGTGAGTGTGGCTGGGGCAACCCAGCCAGATGGGTGGGGAGTCGATCACTTCTCCTACCTAGGCAGTTATCTTTCCACAAAGGCTAACACTGATGCTGAAATCCAGCATCGCCTGCGCTCTGCGACTGCAGCTTTCTCCTGATTGAAGTGCAGAGTGTTTGAGGTCCGGGACATTCACAGGGAAACCAAAATGCTTGTTCACAAAGCTATTGTACTACCAACCTTACTGTATGCTTGTGAAACATGGACCACTTATAAACGCCATCTCCAGCTCCTCGAAAGATTCCATCACTTGGAAGACATGCGAACCAAAACCAGTGTACTGGAAGAAGCAAAGATCACCAGTGTTGAAGCAATGATTCTTCAACATCAACTTCGTTGGACTGGTCATGTGCGGATGCCTGATGATCGTCTTCCAAAGCAACTACTCTATTCCAAACTTAAAAATGGAAAGCGTAATGCTGGTGGTCAACAAAAGAGGTTTAAAGACTCTCAAGGCAAATCTAAAAAATGTAGTATAAACACTGACAACTGGGAAACACTGGCCTGTGAGCGCTCCAATTGGAGAACAGCCTTTACCAAAGGTGTCATGGGCTTTGAAGACACTCGAACTCAGGACGCAAGGGAGAAACATGCTAAGAGGAAGGCACGCTTGGCAAATCCACACCGTGATCAACTCCCGCCCAGAAACCAATGTCCCCACTGTGGAAGGACGTGTGGATCCAGAATTGGCCTCCACAGTCACTTACGGACTCATTGTTAAAACCGTGTTTGTGGAAGACAATCTTACTCAACTACGAGGGCTCGCCAAAGAAGAAGGTGTAAATAATAAAATTAAATGTCTTCACTATCTACACTGACTGGCATCGGCTTTTAAGGGTTCTAGACAAGCCTTTTGCAGAGATATGAGGGATGGAGACTGGGGTCTTTGCATGTCAAACAGTTGCAGTACCAATGAGATTCCCCAAATGAAGAATATTTAAAAAGAAGGACATGAGCTTTCGAATTAGACGGAACTCTTTAGGCTTGGGGGTTCTAAGTACCAAACACACACCTGTCTCAAAAAACACGAGAAAACTGATGCTTGTTTCCCATAACAGTTGCCTCAGATTTTGCCTAGTTGTAAGGAAGATTTAGTGGTTTTTGAGATTTTCAGAGAGCACATCTGTGGGGAATTTCAGGAGAAGCTGAAATAATTTTCCGTAAGGTTCGCAGTGTATCCTTTGCGATATTTGTGCAGTTTTGGCTGCTAAGTTGTGTTTACAACAAAATCCGAGGCTACGTCTTGGAATTGAGAGGGGGCCGAGATCAGTAAGAAGCCTGCTGAAAGCTTTTTTAAAATAAATAAATGAATGAATGAATGAAAAATAAACTTTTAAGCAGAGGTTGGGTGGCCATCTATCATGGATGCTTTAGCTGAAATTCCTGCATTGCAGGGGGTTGGACTAGATGACCCTCAGGGCCCCTTCCAACTGAACAATTCTATTCTATGGTTCGAGAAGGTTAGCCTTCGGAATCCTGAGCTGCTGTCACTAATGAGATGACCCAAGTTTGTCAATACAGAGGGAGGGAGAGGAGGACTTGTCACTCCTAGGCCAATTGTCAGAAACCTCTTTCAGATGAAGTGGGCACTAACTGTATGACAATTTGAAAATAAAAGACAGTAAACTTGTCGATACACAATTGATTGTTCCCATTGAATTTTCTGAGGCTTCTGTTCAAAAGCGCTGTGTTTTATGTCTTGGGCTGGGAGCCTCTCACCACGGTAAATAACTTAGATAACGAAGAGTACTTGTGTGAGGGGCAGGGTGCATGATGCAGCGAAATGGCATACTTTCAGGGACCTTTTTGAAATATTCTTAAATGTCTTGCTCCTCTCCTGGCTTCAGGATAGCATGTTTTGCCCCCTAAGTTGTTCTTCTTTTATATATGCTTTTGAATTATGGTGCTGGAGGAGAGCCAGTGTGATGTAGTGGTTAAGAGCGGTAGACTCATAATCTGGTGAACCGGGTTCGCGTCTCCGCTCCTCCACATGCAGCTGCTGGGTGACCTTGGGCTAGTCACACTTCTTTGAAGTCTCTCAGCCCCACTCACCTCACAGAGTGTTTGTTGTGGGGGAGGAAGGGAAAGGAGAATGTTAGCCACTTTGAGACTCCTTCGGGTAGTGATAAAGTGGGATATCAAATCCAAACACTTCTTCTTCTTCTTCTTGAGAGTCCCATCCAAGACCCACGAAGATCAAACCTATCCATTTTTAAGGAAATCAGCCCTGAGTGCTCACTGGAAGGACCGATCCTGAAGCTGAGGCTCCAATACTTTGGCCACTTCATGAAAAGAGAAGACTCCCTGTAAAAGACCCTGATGTTGGGAAAGATGGAGGGCACAAGGAGAAGGGGACGACAGAGGACAAGATGGTTGGACAGTGTTCTCGAAGCTACCAACATGAGTCTGACCAAACTGCGGGAGGCAGTGGAAGACAGGAGTGCCTGGCATGCTCTGGTCCATGGGGTCACGAAGAGTCGGACATGACTAAACAACTAAACAACAACATGCTTGTCTTTTCAGCTGATGGTGGTTCTCAAAGAGCTTACCCTCCAACATTTATACATCAGAAAACTTCTCTTGGTTTTTGATCTCACCACACACATATAAGTCATATGCAGCCATGGTGAAAATAAAGTACACCCTCTTTGAATTCTGTGGTTTTGCATATCAGGGCATAATAACAGTAATCTGTTCCTTAGCAGGTCTTAAAATTAGGTAAATACAAACTCAGGTGAACAACAACACATGACGTATTACTCCGTGTCATAATTTACAGTATTTAACAAAAAAAAAGCCATGATGGAGAAGCCACTTTCTTTTCACCTGCCACCTTGAGCCAGTTACAACCTCTCTGCCTAACCTACCTCACAGGATTGTTATTAAGAAAAAAAAATGTGCAAGGGAAGAGATTGCATACAACACCTTCCACAGATAAATGGAATGGAATAAAATTTTAGCTGTAAACTGCCTTGAGTCCCTGTCAGGGGAAAAGGTGGGAGAAGGAGAAGGAGAAGGAGAAGGAGAAGGAGAAGGAGAAGGAGAAGGAGAAGGAGGAGAAGAAACTGTGAGAATGATCAGGAACTTATCAGAGAATAAATCCTATTGAACTCAGTGGGTTTTAGTTCTGAGTAAAAAAGATTACAGGGTAAGGCTTCCCAGTCTTGACCCAGTTACCTGGGAGTAAGCCCCATTGAACACAGAGGGACTTCCTTCTGAGTAGACAGTGTCAGGCTCCATTCACAATAAAGGAATAAACACTCCATGTGTTTCCTAAGAAATGACTGGCTGCTGAAGCATTGCAATGGGAGAATTTAAAGGGGATTGGTGACCTTTTCCTTCAAAATTATGGGAAGGGGTTCGTATGGCAGCTTCACCATTTCCTCCACTTGGTGCAGGTATTTTATATTCAGTATAAACAGGACTCTGTTTACAGGATGGAACCCATGTTTCTGATTTCCATTCTTCTCCTTCCTTGAGCTGCTTGCCGTCTTCTGCCCTGGCTGTTTCTGCATCCTTCGCATCGGCACCTGCCCTCCTCACTCTCTTCCTCTTCCCATCCCCATTCCTCCATCTGTCTCTCCATCCTTGCTCCTGGGATGAATAAAGGAGAGGATCTTCCTTCTCCGTGGGAGAAACGTGCAGCTCGGGGTGACCCTATGCTAATGCCAAATAAATAACGAAATCAAGACCAGACTCGTTAGCGGGTAGGTCACCCAGCCAAGCCTTTTAAGGCACTCTCCTCAAGGATGGTAAAGGGGAAACGTATGAATCAACAGGCAGGACAGAGACCGCCATGCTGCCGAGTGACTCATCTGGGGAGAGAACCGGCTTCATTAGCATAGTGTCACCCAACTGCCTGCCTTTGTTAAAGGAAAAACAGCCTCCTGATGATGACCTTCTCGAGAGTAACTTTGGGAGCCCTCCTTTTTTAGCCTTGGAAAGGAGAGACCCCTCTGCCTGACTCCCTGGTCAGCATTTGTTGAAAGGGGTGCGATGGATGCTCCTTGAAAACAAGCTAATCCCAGAGAGGGTTGCATAGTATCTTGTCCTATGCAACCCTCTCTGGGGTATAGTGTGCATGCGTTGTACTATAAGAGAGGTTTCTGAGACCACCAAAAAGAAGAAGACAAGGGAAAGGTACATCCAGCCCTCACCCTGAAAGTTGCCATACACCTTGACTTTGCAATGGGCCCAGGTGTCCAACATTTAACACCACATGTCTGCAATTAACTGCCCTTAATGTAGGAATCCAGCAGTTGCATGATCCAGTAGCTGCAGATTATTATGCTGAGAGAGTACAAATTATCCTCCGTAGGAGTGAGGCAATTCTCAGGGACCTGCTAACTTAATTCCTTGTTCTACAGCTGCCGAGCAGAAAGGGAGGGAAGGAGGGAAGGCAGAGGAGGCAATGCCGGCTTTGGACGGAGCTGGCGGCTGTTTGACTTTCAGCTCAGGCAGCAGAGTTGCTGCAAAGTTTTACCTCTCTAATGACAAAAAGGCCCCGCGTGTTTTCACTCTGGATAATAAGTGCTGTTTTCGGTGGGTTGATTCTTCTGGTTTGCGCACATTGTTTTTCTAAGCCTAGATTCAGCTTTCCGTGCCACTAAGCCTTGCTTCCACAATGGAGTGGCCATTGAGAGGCCTTCATGTGGGTCATGGGCATATCATGAAGGGAGAAACTAGCCCCCCCCCACCTCCCAGCAACTAGGATTGACCGGCATACCAGTTCTGGATGTTGGGTTTCTCCTACAGAGAAAGTGGAGCAGCTAAAAAATTTTAAGAAGAAGAAGATTTTGATCATAAGAGGTAAATGAAGTGGCTCAGCAGCACCAAACCTGTGGCTTGCACATCCAGAGACGGAAATAATTCACCTCCCCATCATCCCTAGTGCTTGTGATAAGTCAGCTGGTGCTCTCTTGATGCTACATAAATGTTAAATAGCAATAGCAAGTATTTGACTCCTTAGATCACCTCGTGTTTCTGCCAGAATATCCGTAACTCTTTATGGCTCCCACTGAAAAGTAAAGCCATCAACCTAAACACAATGGCACAGGAGTTAGTATAACTAACACACAATTAGCTTAGGTTTCCAATCTGTGAAATCCTTAGAAGCCTGTATGGCTGTGGAACGTGAGGCACAGGGACATAGGATGGTGTATTATACAGAGTCAGACCCATTGGTCTGTCTAGTTCATTATGGGCAAACCGAATTGGCTATGGCTCTCCGGGGTATGAGACAGGGAGTCTCTCCTAGCCCTTCCAGAATATATTGTTGGGGATTGAGTGTAGGACCTGGGATCTTCTGCATGCAAAGCAGATGTCCCAGCACTGAAGTATGGCACTTCCCATTCCGCATAACCCTTGTTAGCTGTGCTGCATGCCCATAAAATATTTTTTTTGACTGTGTGGGTGGGTATCCTCTTCAAGACAACCAGATAAATTGCAAATGCAGCTACTCCAACCAAAGTTTTCTGAGGCTTATGCAACAAGCTTCCAGCAGAAAGTTTGCTTGGACCTCTATAGCATTGGGCTTGCTTAACCTGCATTTCTGATGCTGTTTGTTCTGAGCCAGCAGACTTTTTTTCGGTTCCATTGGGAATGTTTGAACTTAAATCCTAATCCATATCAGCAATGGCCAGGGAATCGTGAATCCGAAGCTTGTTATTTGGGCTTTTTTATTTATTTATTGCACATTCATTTTGTGACTCACAGTAGCCAGGAACTTAGGGTTTAACACAGTTAAGTAAAATTTGCACTTCTGTGCTTGATAAGACCTTTGTCTGTATCCATCCTTCTCCAGAGGCTCAGTGACCAAGATATCAGCTGACCGTAAGGAGATGCATTTCTGCCAGGACTGGATGGAGTGGTATTGCTGCTGTTAGCTGAATGACAGCATATACCCCACCAACATTTATCTGATGAAAATACATCCATCTTATTCTCTAATAACAACAATGATTTTTTTTAATTATTATTATTTATGCTCCATGCATCTGACTGGGTTGCCCCAGTCATTCTGGGTGGTTTCCAACATATATAAAAACATAATAAAACAGCAAACATTTAAAAACTTCCCTATACAGGGCTGCCTTCAGATGTCTTTTAATGGTTGTGTAGTTACTTATCTCCTTGGCTCAGGGGTTGGATAACCATACCCATCAACATTTCTCCAATGAAAATAGGGAAACCCTAAGGAAAAGCAAGTTGGCATGCGGGTGGCGCTGTGGGTTAAACCACAGAGCCTAGGGCTTGCTGATCAGAAGGTTGGCGGTTCAAATCCCTGTGATGGGGTGAGCTCCTGTTGCTCGTCCCTGCTCCTGCCCACCTAGCAGTTCAAAAGCATGTCAAAGTGCAAGTAGATAAATAGGTACTGCTCCAGCGGGAAGGTAAACGGCATTTCCATGTGTTGGTCTGGTTCTCCAGAAGCTAGCCACATGACCTGGAAGCTGTGCGCCGGCTCCCTCGGCCAATAAAGCGAGATGACTGCCACAACCCCAGAGTCGTCCGCGACTGCACCTAATGGTCAGGGGTCCCTTTACCTTTAAGGAAAAGCAGGACATTCTGGGATCAAATAAGAAACGGCTTCTGTAAATCTGGGGCTGTCCCTGGAAAATCGGGACCTTTGGAGGGTCTGAAAACCAGCAAATTGGCCCCATTGCTGGAGAAGAACATGTGAGGTGTAGTGGTTAGAGTGCTGAACTAAGGACCTGGGAGACCAGAGTACAAACCGCCACCCCACCCCCCTTAGCATTGAAGCTCACTGGGCCAGTCACTGCTTCTCAACCAAAACTACCTCACAGGGTTGTTGCAGGGGAAGGAGAGAACCACCTAGAGCTCCTTGGAGGTAAATGTGGGATATAAATGGAATAGTAAATAAATCAGAGCCCCTTTTTATTCTAACCTCTCAGAAATTAGAACAGTCCACTATTAGAGTGTTATTAGAGGTTTCTCCCCCCCCCCGCCCCGCCCCCCGGCAGATAAATGTGTGAAGATTACTCAGGCTGTGACATCCTCTGTCAGGACAGCCGGCAAAACCGAGGTGCTGTTTGTCAAAGTTAAATTAGCCACCCTAAATTAATCCTGATCACTTCTGAGATCATGCTCTTTATACAGAATGCTAATGATGCTGTTTGCTAACACTCTGAGTGAGCTCTTTGCTCCAGGAAGGATTTTTTAAAAGCTCTTTGAGTGAATAGGGAAGATGACGACTCCTGGTTTGAGGCCTGGCTAGGGACAGAAGGACCATATCAATTTTGGTACAATTTCCAGTCTTAGAGTCAGCTCTCCCCATTTCCTAATGGGGGACAAACGCCGGCACCCTGTCTAATTTTTGTGCATCACATCTTCAATATTCCGTCTGATTGGACTTGCTTTCATCTATTAACATCTGTGTGTATCATCTGACTGGACCTATTTTCAACACTATCTACAGGAGCCTGGCTAAAGACATTTAAAGATTGAAATTGTCCTGTTGTACTAACTTGAATGAGTTTTCTGTTTGTGGCTTCTTTGTTTGACTTTTTGCATTGCTCTCTTTTTGATTGGACTACCAATATAGAATTCAATACGTGGAATGGTTTGGTAGATTTGTGTGCGCCGCTTTTGTGCTGCTTATTGTATACTGATCTCCCCATTTCCACAGCAATGTGGAAATATTCTTTAAAAAAATCTTCATGGAAATCTTCATAATGGGTTTATCTCATGGAAGTTGGGATTCAATAACATGGGGACAGCCACAGGCTCCCCACCCTTGACCAGGTTGTGACAGGATAGGAGGTGCTACGCACATACCAGTGTAGGAATATGGATTGGAGGCATGATGGAACACATACCAACACTATAGTTTCAGTGCATAATTTTTACCCAGAAATACCTGGAGATCCAGGGATTGAACTGGGAACTTTGGCAAGGAAGACCCTCTCGCACTGGCATATGCCTTCCCTTTATGACCACAGGAGCAGCTGCTGGAGCTTAAGTTGTTTTGTGCATGTAACAGAGTTTCCCAAACTTAGTTCCAGCTGGTTTGGGGCTACAACTCCCATCATCCCTAGCTACCAGGAGAAGTGGTCATTGATGATGGGAGTTGTAGTCAAAAGCAGCTAGCGACCCAAGTTTGAGAAACCCTGATTTATACCCTCATAAGCCACTTCAGATTTCATAATACAGTATCATATGCTGTGCTAGGCAGAACTAGGGATGGAGGAAAAACTCATTTCAGTTTGCTTCTAAAGCAGAATTTATCTCATTCCAAAGACACAGCCATCCTTCGAAATTCACACTTATCTGAATTTTGCAACGCGGTTCTCCAGCCAAACAATGCTTAGAAAAATTAGAAGAGCATCTATTAAGTTAAAGTGTGCATAGCAATGAATGTATTAGCGAAAACAGCATACAAACATGCATTAGATTAGAAAACTGTATACAACAATGCGTTTATTAGGAGAAAATTGCATTAAAATTATGAAGATTTCAGAAGATTTTTTTAAAGAATATTTCCACATTGCTGTGGAAATGGGGAGATCAGTATACAATAAGAGCACAAAAGGGCGCACACAAATCTACCAAACCATTCCACGGCTGTGTCTTTGGAATGAGATAAATTCTGCTTTAGAAGCAAACTGAAATGAGTTTTTCCTCCATCCCTAGTTCTGCCTAGCACAGCATATGATACTGTATTATGAAATCTGAAGTGGCTTATGAGGGTATAAATCAGGGTTTCTCAAACTTGGGTCGCTAGCTGCTTTTGGACTACAACTCCCATCATCAATGACCACTTCTCCTGGTAGCTAGGGATGATGGGAGTTGTAGCCCCAAACCAGCTGGAGACCTAAGTTTGGGAAACTCTGTTACAATTGCACAAAACAACCTTAAGCTCCAGCAGCTGCTCCTGTGGTCAGTAAAGGGAAGGCCATATGCCAGTGCGAGAGGGTCTTCCTTGCCAAATGTTCCCAGTTCAATCCCTGGCATCTCCAGGTATTTCTGGGTAAAAATTATGCATCTGAAGACCTATAGTGTTGGTATGTGGTTCCATCATGCCTCCAATCCATATTCCTACACTGGTATGTGCGTACGCACCTCCTATCCTGTCACAACCTGGTCAAGGGTGGGGAGCCTGTGGCTGTCCCCATGTTATTGAATCCCAACTTCCATGAGATACACCCAGCATGACAAATTGGCCAAGGATGGTGGGAATTGCAGTCCAGCAACTGTGGGTTAAACCACAGAGCCTAGGGCTTGCTGATCAGAAGGTCGGCGGTTCAAATCCCCACTACGGGGTGAGCTCCCGTTGCTCAGTCCCAGCTCCTGCCCACCTAGCAGTTTGAAAGCATGTCAAAGTGCAAGTAGATAAATAGGTACCGCTCTGGCAGGAAGGTAAACGGTGTTTCCGTGCGCTGCTCTGGTTCACCAGAAGCGGCTTTGTCATGCTGGCCACATGACCTGCAAGCTGTACGCCGGCTCCCTTGGCCACTAACGCGAGATGAGTGCCGCAACCCCAGAGTTGGACACGACTGGACCTAATGGTCAGGGTTCCCTTTACCCTTTACCTTTACCTAACAGCTGGAGTGACTGCAGATTCCCCACTGCTGTGCTAAGAGACATCCTGGAAGAATTGTGTACTCAAGCTGTATACAAGCCCATTGGTTCATTCTAGATCAATTCAATATTGTCTTCGCTGACTGGCAGCATCTTTCCAGGGTTTCAGATGGCGAACACTCCCAGCCCTACCTGGAGATGCTGGGGACTGAACCTGGGACCTTCTGCAGGCCAAGCAGATGTATGACCAATGAGCTACTATGTTTCCCCTTCTTGAGAAACAGAACTAGACATTGGTTCAAATAGAAGTGGCCAATTCTTAGCCCAACATTTCCCTTGTAACAGAAGAGTTGATTGGCAGGAAGAAGATGCTTCCCCCCCCCAAAAAAAAATTCTCTCTTGAGCACGAACCTCTCCCAACAATTGTAATGTGACTGTCTTCCTACCAGTTCAAAACAACAACACCACCACCACCAACAACAACAACATTGTGGGATATTTACAGAGGTGAATCAGCAGGTATAATAGTAATAATATATTTATTTATACCCTGCCCGTCTGAATATTATTATTATTAATAATAAAGTGACAAAACCTCAAACATTAAAAACTTCCCTAAACAGGGCTGCCTTCAGATGTCTTCTAAAAGTCAGATAGTTGTTTATTTCCTTGACATCTGGTGGGAGAGCGTTCCACAGGGTGGGGGCCACTACCGAGAAGGCCCTCTGCCTGGTTCCCTGTAACCTCACTTCTCGCAGGGAGGGAACTGCCAGAAGGCCCTCAGAGCTGGACCTCAGTGTCCGGGCAGAACAACAGGGGAGGAGATGCTCCTTCAGGTATAGTGGGGTATAAGGACCATTGAGCATCCCAGCTGCTGCTCCAGCTCCAGCTCTGCCTCCATTGCTTCCTCATTCCCCTCAGCACTAGTCATGAAGATGCACAGATGCCAAGATAGCACCCTTTGGGTGAGTTAGAGAACTTGGTGGTTGAAAAGAGTTCTGGGGTAATCTCTGCAGGATAACTGATCATGTAAACAAGAGCGTTTGTTCCTGCACCACAGCTCTCTCTCTCTCTCTCTCTCTCTCTCTCTCTCTCTCTCTCTCTCTCTCTCTCTTTCTCTCATTTAGTTACCTCCCTTTCCTCTGTGGTTTGGTGCCCCAAATGTTAGAGGCCATTGACTAATGAGTGGAGATGAGGAGCCCTGTCTTAATGTTTATCTATATAGGCTTCCCTGCTCCTACAAGTCTCTGACACTTTGCAAAATGAATAATAGAGGGTTGGGTTTATGTAACTGGTTTAGCTATAAATAAAGGGATAATAAAAAATAGATACTAATAAATAATGGAGATACCGGGATTATGCAATGAGAGTTCCAAGCCAAGAGCAGAGAAGGAATGAGAAATGCAGGAGGCTTCATATAGAACCCAACTCTTGTCAGCTGCGAGCCAGTTAGATCTCCAATCTATCCTGGATGCTTGGCTTAAAGGTAATGGTAGGTAACCATACAAGATACTGGTGGGAAAGTCCCAAGACAGGGTGGGAGTGTAGATTTTGCACAACAAAGGGAACCTCCAAGCCTCTCTTTCAGATAAAAGGAAGCACTTCTTCATTCAGTGTGTACTTAAACCGTGAAACTCACTCCAACACGAGCCAGTGATGGCCACCAACCTGGATGGTTTTCAAAGAGGATTGGGCAAATTAATGGTGGATGGGGCTACCAATGGCTACTGGTCACAATGGCTATGCTCCTCCTCTATGGTCAGAGGCAGCAATGCTTCTGAATGCCAGTTTCTGGAAACCTTGGAAGCTCTTGTGCTCATGTTCTACTCCCCGGTTTTGCACAGGGATCTGTGAGCCTAGATAGCTCAGTTGGTTAGAGCAGGCTTCCTCAACCTCAGCCCTCCAGATGTTTCCAGACTACAATTCTCATCATCCCTGATCACTGGTCCTGCTAGCTAGGGATCATGGGAGTTGTAGGCCAAAAACATCTAGAGGGCCGAGGTTGAGGAGGCCTGGGTTAGAGTGTGGTGCTGATAAGACCAAGGTTGCAGGTTCAATCCCTGTATGCGACGACTTCATATTCCTACATTGCAGGGGGGGTCGACTAGATGATCCACAGGGTCCCTTCCAACTCTACAACTCTATGGTTCTATGATCTGGTTGGCCATGGTGAGAATAGGATGCTGGACTAGATGAGCTATTGGTCTGATCCAGCAGGCTTCTCTTATGTTTTTCTACACCACTATGGTGTAGTGGTTAAGAGCGGTAGTCTCATAATCTTTTTTTTTTTTTGCAGATATATTTTTATTTTCCATCATCATACAGAACACAAATGTATACATCAAATAAAGTTTTACAATATTGCCAAACTCCGCCGAGTTTTTATTGACTTCCTTCCCTCTCTTCTCTGGCTTTCTGATTTTGCATCATTCCTACGCTTTCTCTTCTTTTCCCTTTTCCTCTTCCACATATTTTGTTATTTTAATATTTTCATTACTAATTTTTATCCTGTTACAAGAATTCCTTTATACCCTGTAAGTGCTTACACCTCTTTATAATCTTTTATATATTCCAAAAATTTACCCCACTCCAATTGAAACCTTTGATCCTTTTGTTCTCTTATTTTCCCAGTTAATTTCGCCAACTCTGAGTATTCCAATACCTTCCTTCTCCAATCATTTACCGTTGGTACCTCTTTTGATTTCCACTTTTGCGCCAATAGTATTCTTGCTGCGGTGGTGGCATATAAGAAAAAACTTTGATCTTTTCTTTCAATCTCTTCCCCCACTAAACCAATCAGGAAAGCCTCCTGTTTTTTTTTGGGAATGTATACTTAAAGATTTTCTTTAATTCGTTATAAATTGCTTCCCAAAAAGGTTTAACTTTTTCACATGTTCACCACATGTGGTAAAACTCACCATCCTTCCTCTCACATTTCCAGCATTTCTTATCATATTTTTTGTACATTTTCGCCAATCTTACTGGTGTTAAGTACCATCGATACATCATTTTCATGATGTTTTCCTTTAAAAGTATGCATGCTGTAAATTTCATATGTTTCTTCCATAGGTTTTCCCACATTTCTAATTGTATGTTGTGACCAACGTCTACTGCCCATTTTATCATTACCTCTTTAATTTCTTCATCTTTAGTATGCCATTCTAGTAAGTAGTCTCATAATCTGGGGAACCAGGTTCGCGTCTCCACTCCTCCACATGCAGCTGCTGGGTGACCTTGGGCTAGTCACACTTCTCTGAAGTCTCTCAGCCCCACTCACCTCACAGAGTGTTTGTTGTGGGGGAGGAAGGGAAAGGAGAATGTTAGCCGCTTTGAGACTCCTTCAGGTAGTGATAAAGCGGGATATCAAATCCAAACTCTTCTTCTTCTACTCTGGCTTCCAGGCCACATCCATCACCAGTCCTGATTTACACCCTCCATGAGTGTTTCTTTTGCCCAGCTGAAAGGTGTCTCTGAGCTCTAATAATACTTCTTGATGGTGAGGGTGGATGGAATGGAGGGGTGCTGTGCAAGTGTGCATGGAAACTAGACTGCAAAGTTAACCTTTGCACACCTTGCTCTGCTCACTTCTGCTTCTGGCCCTGCCGGCCCTGAGCATGTTGCCCCCGGAAACCTGCCCAGGAAGGAAGGCTGGAAAAGATTCCCTATCCCTTTTGTATAGCTGTGAGTGACTCCATTTTGGTGAGAAGGCTAGTTCTTATAGTACTGGCTTTGAGTGTTCCGTGTGTGTCACTTTGCTACACAATTTCTATCTCTTTGACAGCACTAAGTGATCCGCTCCAAGGCCCATGAATCCAATCAGGGCATAATGCCACATTAACAGAGAGATCGCAGACATCTCCATGTCCCATAATGTCTTTATGATTATCCTTAATTTCAGGTAGCTGGTGAAAGAATTGGTGTTCAATAGTTGGATCCGCTCTCTAATTGCCTCGCATGCAACGAGAAATGCATGCACAATAAAAAAGGGCAGATTTTTATTGGAGATGGCTGGCAACAACACAGAGGAGGAGGGAGGTATTGGATGCCCGGACCGCTGTTGTAAACTTGGAGGAAATCTCCGAAGCTGGTAGCTGTGGATAGTTATACTACTTTGAATCTGTCAGTGGCCGTCTATGCTGATCATTCACAGTAGATTGCTGCTGCAGATTTTGTAGAACAAAAAAATTAAACACATGCTGTCTGTTAGAGGGGGAAGTGAATGGGACTGGCCTCACTTTGCTGCAAGAGAAGAAGGAGAAGGCGCTGCCTTCCCATTCTGTGCACAACAGCTGACCAGACCTGCAGCTGAATCTTCCTAATGATGAGTGGGAGCATCCTTTGCTACATCTATTTTTTGGGGGGTGGGGGGCAGGTTTATTAACCACTTCCATTCAAAAAGTTACTAAATCCTTGCACAATATATTCATATGTTATTACGGTGTATAGTAAAGAGAGTTGGTGACTCGCGTGTGGAGGGTCAGCGTTTCACCAAATGTACACACTTTTGCAGAGCGTCATAGAATTGTAGAGTTGGAAGGGACCCCAAGGGTCATCTAGTCCAACCTCCACTGCAAGGCAGGAATTAATTAATGCTAAAGCATCCATGGCGTGCTCTGGTCCACGGCGTCACGAAGAGTCTGACACGATTAAATGACTCAACAGCAGCAGCAACAACAAATCATCCAATATCGTACAACATCGTATTCTTGCTAATAGAAACATTTTTCTGCCTACTTCCCCCTAACAGAATGTATTTTTATGAGAATGTTTTCTTGGAGAACGCATTGCAAAATTAAGAAAATTGTTAATATCTTTGGATAGTTGTGTTTCTGTAGGTGTGCTAGTTTGGGAAGTCAGCACCAGCCAGATCAATTCCTCCTACAAGATATAACTATGCCAAACAGGTTTTTTAAATATATTTTTGGTGATGTTTGTAGTAGTTTTTTGTTTTGCTTTGTTTCTGCCCTTGAAAAACTTTGCGTGAATATTCATAGAATTTCCCCCCTTCTAACCTAGTCTGTTTTACACTATTCTTCCCCATGGCTGATAATTTCTTTTTCTTTTAGTTAGTCACAAGGAAGGTCCCACACAGTTACAGTAAATAGTCTATGGAGCTAATGCTATATGGTGCCATCGCTGAGGGCAAGTGAGAGCAACGGCAGTATTTCAAAAGCAACTCCATAAAAAATGAGAGAAGTTCTGAGCAGTTCCAAAAATGTCTGTGAAAAGCTTCGGATCTTCTCTTCTCATTATTCATTTTTTTATTTCGTTAACCTCTTCCTGTGAGGAATCTCAGACCAATTTGCAATTCAATAACATACACGAAACAATTAAACATATATAATCACAGCATATATTTACAATCGATGAAAATCCAAGACAGAGAAAGATTTTAGTAGGATTCTCAAACCCCCTAACTATTGCCACCTGAAACGCATATTTTTAGGACTCACCTTGTTTCTGTAATTTTAAGTTGTTTTCAGCTGTTTCCAATATCGTTTTACAATTGTTGTAATCTGCCCTGGGGCCTTGGAGTGAAGGACAGGCTAATCATCACCATCATAATGGTGGTACTCAAAAATTATGCAGAACCTTTTCTTTCTTTTTTTAAAAAAGCACTGGTTAAAAGTGTGGACCTTTTTTCTAGTAGAAAAGTACTGATGATGGTGGTGGTGATGATGATGATGAATATCTAACTCAACCAAGTTTTCGGATAAAAAACCATTCACAGATATACCTGGAAAAGCGAGTTCTCCTTCATGGAAAGCACGTGTTGCGGTGGGGGCCAGCAAGACACCCCTCTGTTGCTGGGTGGGATTGTTTGGATGGCCAAGGGCTATGATTGGGCTCTGTGGGTCGTTGGGGTGAATTGCATGTAGCAAGTCTTGATGGACAGCCCTGAGGTTATACAGGTTGCTGGCACTCAGCGTGAGCCCCTCTTTGCTGCGTGCAATGGATCACCCGCCATCCCTCCCTATAATTTAGGCTGCTGCGTTGACCTTGCTTGGATTCCTTTAATGGAATTCCCCACGCAGCAGCAGCATTGGAGAGGCAGACACAGCCAATCCTTGCCCTTCCACCAACCAATTTAATAACCAATGCCTAACCGCCAACCTTACAAGTTGTGACTAATTGCTACGCAGTAGGCGAAAACCAAATGGCACCAGCCAATCAGCCAGATGGAAAAATTCCTACCAGACGACCCCATGACAGGCATAGCAAGGTCATACGCAGAGGCCTAATAATAGGGAGGGGGGGGTGATCCGATGCACGCAGCAAAGAGGTATATCACGCTGCGAGCCAAGCAATATATAGTCGCTGGGCTGTCCATCAACAATTGCAACATAGAAATCTCCCCAACGACACCCAGAGCCCAATCACAGCAGTGGCCATCTATACAATCCCACCCAGCAATAGAGGGGTGACTTGCTGGCCCCCACCGCAACACGTGCTCTCCATGAAGGAGAACCTGCTTTATCATAAGATCGCTAGCAGTAGATGACACTTGTTTGCCCTGTCTACTCCTGCTTCCACCGCCTGGTATATTTTCAAGAAACAGTCCCTGTCACTTTTGCAAAAGAGGCCACCCAAATACATTTAGGACTTGATCAGACATACAGTGGTACCTCGACGTACGGATTTAATCCGTTCCGAATGCACATTTGTAGGTTGAAAAATTCGTAAGTCAAAAAAAGCGATTTTCCCATAGGAATGCATTGGAAACGAAAAATTCGGGAAAATTCGTAAGTCAAGTAAACCGCATCTAAAATTCGTAAGTCGAGTAAACCCCATCTAAAACCGCCAACGGATGTCCTTCGGATGTCGAAAAATTCGTAGGCATGCGGGCACTTTTTTCATTCATAAGTCGAAAAATTCTTATGTCGAATAATTCGTAAGTCGAGGTACCACTGTAACTCTCTCTTTTCCTCCATGTTTGCTCAAATCTGCAAACCCTGCAGGAATTCCAAATCACAAGAATTCACTCTTTCTCCCCATCAGCACCCTGAAAATGGTTTTTCTCCTCTTCTCTTTTAAACAATATAGGGGGCCACTAAACTTTTGTGAACTTATTTTCAAGGTTGCAGATAGCGGAGGGTGGAGGCACAGGTAGAGCACATCCGCTCACGGGTTTGACGCCGGACAAATGCATGAAGGTTGACAGGTGTAATTGTAAATCCCACATTTCCTCCTTGGCCTCAATTTAATTAAAGGCTGGATTCCTTTGCTTTCAAAGCTGAATGAAAGCTGCCCCCTAACACAAGCAGACACGCAGGGGCAAGAGATGGCTGACAGAGCTTTCAGCAGGGTATGAAAGGACCTTCCAATGTTGCTGGAGGAGGGAGAGAAAGTCGGGATTGGGGAAACCAACACACAGAAGGGAATGAATTGGCGCTCCGAGCTTTCCGTTTATCGGAGTAGAACATCTGCTCATGTCTGCTGCCCCTCCCGCCCTTGTGCCGCCTTCGAAAGAACACCGTTCTCCCACCCCTGCCTATCTCTGGGCTCCCCAAGCAGGATATTAAAGTGTTTCTGGCATATGAGCAATTTGCCCAGACAACAGCCTGGCTGGCGGGGGCGCTTCCCAGCAAACTTGTGCCGTTTTTCCCCTCGGCAGGAGTCTAATTTTTTTGCAACGCAGCACAGCTGCCCTTGATGAAGACAGGCAGATGATGTCCCACCGTGGTGAAGCCCGGACATCTGTGTCGGCTTTGGACACGACGGAAGTCAAGTGAAATGGGGGTGGGGTGGGGGTCAGTGGAAGGGGGCCAGAAAGAGAAGGGAGCAGGTTAGTGCCAGAAATGCAATTGTTTTGTCTATGTTGCCGAGAGCTGGCAGTCATTCTGTTGCGAGCACTTCTTTGTGCGACATTGGAAGAGGATTTGATGGATGCAATGGGCATTAGAGAGGCGCCTTTGACTCCAGTTCCTCTTTGGTTAGGAGCCCAGGAAACCATTAGATGGACAAAGTGTTTTGAAAAGTGCTGAAAACCCAGCTGCCATTAGTGTTCGTAGCCTGTCCATTGTCCTGCTCATCTCAACCATGTTTATTCTTTTGTTGGATATCCAGTCTCCAACTGTTGGCATACTGTAGAGGGGTGGAGTCTGCTTTCCAAAAGAGCATCGGGCCTGGTTGGAGGAAATACTGAAAGTGCTGATACAGGACAAGCAAAATCTCTAGGAGTGAACCAATTGGGTTAAGATGAGAAAACCAGAAGCATATGTTTCAGCCAAAGCTTCTTTCCTCAACCCAGTACCCTTCACATGCTTGGGATCACACATCTCCTGGTATTCATTTGCCCCAGCAAATCCTCACTGCATCTGGGCCTACAGTTAGACTTTGATGTGTGGTTCGTCCCATGCCATTGCAAACTTCTAACATTGGCCTGTATGTAGTTTAGCAAAGAGGGCTATCACTGCCACAGTTTCTTGGCTCAGATGTGACTACCCTGGTCGGACAAACCATGGTTGATTAGACATCTATGCTTCTATTGCTAGCATGCTGAAGTGTCTATGTATCGGTGCTTCAAAACTTTTCAAACTGAGGTGGGGAACCTGTGGACTTCACAGATTTTTATTTTTATTTTTATTTTTTTTATTTTTATTTTTATTTTTATTTTTATTTTTATTTTTATTTTTATTTTTATTTTTATTTTTATTTTTATTTTTATTTTTATTTTTGGATGGCAACTCCCATTATCCTCATCCAGCACAACCACTGACCAAGAATGATGGGGGCTGGAGTCCAACAAGATATGGAGTGCCGCCAGTTCCCCAACTTAGGGTTAAAAAGCATTGAAAAAGTGGGAGGCTTAAAACGGGCCAAAAAAGTTGGAACAGACCCCCCCCCAAAAAAGGCATGTAATTAAAATGTGAGTGTTACAGAATCAGTGTTCCAAAGGATAAGTAACTTCAAAGTCTCCGGCATCCGACCTCAGGATCCCCTCCCTTGGGCATTGAGCCCCACCTGGAATGTAAGGTTCACCAAGCCAAGAACACCACAGCAAGAGAGGTTAGCTATTACCCGAGGTAATTCACGCCAGTGAGTTATTAAATAGCTCTGGGCTTTTTCTGGGTTGCTCTTCTACCCGAGAGGAGAAGTGTGAAAAGGGATGGAGAGAGGCCCTTTGTTTTCTAATTTGTGTCTCTTCTGTGTTGAAAACTTGACACAATGTGCTTCCACAGCACTCCCCCATTCTTCCCCCCCTCCCTTAACGCTCTGTCGTCTAATGTGACAGCTGAGGGAGATTAAAAAGAAACGCTAAACTAGCAGGAGTTGGAGGGTTCGGGGGGGGGTGAGAGAAAGCACATTTATGAATAATTTCAGCACAATTCCAACAACATTGCAATCCCTGGACAGGGCACATTTATTATCTTATTCACCATGACGACGGCAAAATTAGTGATTTGTTACCAAATCAATTATTAATTCATAGGAGTGAATAAGGATTCCCCCCCCCTTCTCTTAACTCTTCAATGGGCTAAGTTGGGCCTCCATCCATGGGCTGCATTTTTATTTTATTTTTACATCTCCAGGTTGTATCGTACCTGCCCCCCTCCCCTGAATGTCATCAGAGAGATGGCAGCCCTTCATTTCATTAAACAGCTCTGCAAGAATGCATTTTCTTTTTTCTGCAGAGAGTTCCCCATTGCCCTCCCTGCCATGAGCCAATAA
Source organism: Lacerta viridis (assembly GCA_900245905.1). Lineage (NCBI taxonomy): Eukaryota > Metazoa > Chordata > Lepidosauria > Squamata > Lacertidae > Lacerta > Lacerta viridis. The sequence continues at coordinate 38,444 of OFHU01001610.1, forward strand.
GCAGCCATGCAGCCTTGACAGCTCTGCAGCCAAGAGATTGTTAGGAGGGTTTTGCAAGCCATTGGTTCAGAGGATAAGTCATGGGGAGTTTGTAGTTTCCTCATCCCCATCTCTGCAAGTGGAAGTTTGGATTTGATATCCTACTTTATCACTACCCGAAGGAGTCTCAAATTGGCTAACATTCTCCTTTCCCTTCCTCCCACACAACAAACACTCTGTGAGGGTGAGTGGGGCTGAGAGACTTCAGAGAAGTGTGACTAGCCCAAGGTCACCCAGCAGCTGCATGTGGAGGAGCAGAGACGCAAACCCGGTTCCCCAAATTACGAGTCTACTGCTCTTAACCAAACCACCACACTGGCTCCCAGTATCTGACTCATCAGGAAGTTCCAAATAATTGGTTGCACCAACTCAGATTGACAGTACATTTGGGTCCCTAAGTTTTGTTAATGGGAAGAGTCCTGAGGGGTGATATGATTGTTGTTGTTTAGTCGTTTAGTCGGGTCCAACTCTTTGTGACCCCGTGGACCAGAGCACACCAGGCACTCCTGTCTTCCACTGCCTCCCACAGTGTGGTCAAACTCATGTTGGTAGATACAAGAACACTGTCCAACCCCTTCTCCTTTTGCCCTCCATCTTTCCCAACATCAGGGTCTTTTCCAGGGAATCTTCTCTTCTCATGAGGTGGCCAAAGTCTTGGAGCCTCAGCTTCAGGGTGATATGATAGCCGTCTTGAAATATCTCAAGGGCTGTCCCTTGGAGGATGGAGGAAGCTTGTCCTCTGTTGCTCCATAGGGGAGGACCTTGTTAGAAGAATTCCGAGGTCTCAAATAATAATATAAAAAGTTCATAAATATACAAGCCAAACACATACATAAGTATATAAACCACATGTCTGAAATAGTACAGGAGAGCAATCCTGAAGCCATTTTGACTCTCCCACACCATTTTGACTCTCCCAAATTGACCTCAAACATTTCTCTGCAAGGAGGAAGGAAATGGGGAAGTCTCTCTGTTGTCTTTTGCTTACCTATCTCAAGGGCATATTTGTGTATGAATAGGGTGAACCTCTGACCTGGTTTCAGGGATTAAAGTATTTACCATCACAAAAGAATGGCCAGGCTGCCCAGGTAAAGCAATCAGTGACCCTTATCAGGTATCCTGGCAGGCAGGATTTCTGCTGTAGACTGCCTCCTGTGATGTATTTCTGCCGTGGACCGCCTCCTCCTGTGATGTATATGTGATGTTTTGGGGGTGGTCTTGCGCTACAGGGTAGGCAATTTCAAAAGTCTATATAAGGGCTTGCACACCATTTTTCTGGGTTCTCTCCTCCTTCCTGTGTGTAGGGAGTGGCGACCCTGTTGCAACAGTACTTTTCTATCACAGCATAGATCAGGCTTACTGGCCGCTTTGCTTCTCAATATACTCTGGTTGGCCTGTGTTCTTTTCTCCTACCGATAGGGAACCCACTTAAGGACTCTATACAGGCTCTTGGATACCTGAACCAAAGGAGATACTGACTAAAGATCAGGATGAACTTTCTAATGCTGAGCTGTTCAAGAGTGGGAAGGGCTATTGGGAAGGCAGAGGACTATCACTCATTGGAGGTTTTTAAACAGGGTGGTTTCCATCTGTTGGGGGTTCATTAGCTGTGGTTCCGGCATTGCAGGGTGATGAACTTGGTGACCCTTCCAACGCTACAATTTGATTATTCTATCTGGTGCTCCAGTGTTTGAAGATCAAAGTGTTAGGTCCATAACTTGGAAACCCTCTACCGCCAACATCCCAGATGTCTTGACAGTGACCGGTGCACACTCAGATGTGCAGGAAATGCTGCCACACATCCTTTTGGACACATGTTCTGATCCTTACTCTAGAGAATAGTTTGATTTTGGCTGAGATATTTTTTTTTCTCTAGCCAGCATTAATATGGCATGGTGATTGGGGGTGAGTGGCTGGATGGGGAAGAGTAGCATCTGCTATATTTTAGTTGGTGTAATCTCATTTTAATAGGATATATGCCATTGGTGTTCAACTTCTTATTACCCGTGTCGAGTCTTCCAGATGGGGCTTGCTAAAAAAAATTAACTTACGAAATAAAATAGTACAATCCCCCACCCTTGCCTGTTTCCAGAAAACTGTGATTCTGCCCCATTTATGTCTGTGCATGTATGAGAGAGACCAATGCCCCTCCACAAATATTCTAAATGTGGATTAAAGACACACATGTTTAATGGATAGAGCCCTCTCTCATAATCATAGAACTTGAGGCCACCTAATGAAGCTGAATGATAGCAGTGTAGATAGCTCTGTTTGTTAGAACATGGTGCTGATTACACGAAGGTTGCAGGTTCGATCCCCGTATAGGACAGCTGGTGGTGCTGTGGTCTAAACCACAGAGCCTAGGGATTGCCGATCGGAAGGTCAGCGGTTCGAATCCCAGCAACGTGTGAGCTCCCATTGTTCGGTCCCTGCTCCTGCCAACCTAGCAGTTTGAAAGCATGTCAAAGTGCAAGTAGATAAATAGGTACCGCTCTGGCGGGAAGGTAAACGGCATTTCCGTGCACTGCTCTGGTTTGCCAGAAGTGGCTTAGTCATGCTGGCCACATGACCTGGAAGCTGTCTGCGGACAAACACTGGCTCCCTTAGCCTATAGAGTGAGATGAGCTCCGCAACCCCAGAGTCATCCGCGACTGGACCTAATGGTCAGGGGTACCTCTACCTTTAGCCATGGTGGGTATTTTCTACCTCCACTGTTGAATGCCAGTTTCTGCAAATCACAAATGGTGAGAGCACTGTTGCACCCAGGTCCTGCTTGCAGGCTGCCCACTAGGGAATCTGGTTGGCCACTGTGATAACAGGACACTGCAATAGATGGGCCTTTAGTCGGATCCAGCTGACCCCTCCTATATTAAGTTTCATGAGCAAGGGAGGTTTCCATTACACTTCAAGAGTTGGAGGGTGAACTTGTGATCTGTACTGGTGGAGGCTCCTTGCATGTTTTAGAACCCTGATGGGTTTTAAAAGCCACAGGGAGCTTCTATGAGGTTCCTCGTTTCACAGGTTCTCAAGAACTACAACAGAGGAGAAGCTGGCACACTCACCTCTGCTGCCCTCCTTTGTGTGTTTATTTCAGAAGCTCAAGATGAGACCTGGTTGTTGGAGGAGGAAACGAACAAAGAACAATTTATGATTGTCCCAGGGAAGGATGAGAGAGAGAGAGAGAGAGAGAGAGAGAGAGAGAGAGAGAGAGCAATTGTGTAAAACACTGTTTATAAAACCTTAAAAGGACAAAAAGGCAAGGGGAGGGGAGAAAAAAGAGAACCCCCTCTGTCATTTAAGGCCTGCCCATAAATCTTGGGAAGACTGCACACTTGCAGCTTGCTTAGTATATTTTATAGAGGGAGAAGTTGCTGACTCGGCTGGTGCTAGGTAGGAGGCAGAGAGGGCTGGGAAGCTTAAGATTTGGGGGGTGGGTAAACATCCCCATCCATCAAGAGGCTGGTTTTGCAGCAGAAGTGGCAAGAGCCACAGGAGATTAACACGATGGGGGCCAGAGTGGTGCGAAGATCTGCTGTCTGTCTGTCTTTGAAAGCATATTTCCAAGAAGGATGAAACCAGAGTCTTTAAGGAGAGGACAACGATGGCGTGTACCTTCCATACTTCCTGAACCTGCCTTTGAAGAAAATATAAGTTGGAACAATCTTTCATTTATCCACTTCTCTAATATACAGAATCCCCCAATTAATAGCTAAGCCTTACAGGTTTTTTCTTCCAGTTTTGTTTTTTTTTAGCTGTATATAACCAACTTTCCCACCTCTCCTAAGGATGACCAGGTGCAAAGAGGCTATTTTGGCAGGTGCAACTTTTAATGCAGGCGTGAGAAGATCTACAGCAGCTGCAAATCCTTCTTCTAGATAGTCCTTAAGAGTAGAGGAATGCCCTGCTGTTTTTCATTTGGATCTCTGTAGCCAACATTATGCATATTCAGAGTGGACCCTTTGAAGTTCACAGACATGGCTAACTTAGGTCTCCTAAATTCAGTGGGTCTTCTCTGAGTAGAGTTTAGTTGGGTACAACCCTCTCTTTCCCCCTTCCTGTCTGGGTGGCTTCTAGTCTATAGGCCCCCACATTGCAGCCACTATTTTGTTTTATTTGATTTGGGGCAAGGGTCCTCCAGAAGGGAAACTCTAGAAGCTGCAGCATGTACCTCACATCTCTAGAAGAAGAGATGCGAATTCAAATCCTCACAGCTGCGTAATGTGTATGGTGACTATGGGACAACCATGCCCTCTCAGCATGAGTTACCTGACAGGGCTAAAGAATAAGTTAAGTCCAACTGGAGGATCTCACCTCTTCATGAAGCTCACAGTTAAACTATGGAACTCATCCTCACAGGAGGCAGTGATGCCCACCAACCTAGAGGCTTTAAGAGAGGGTTAGACAAATTCATGGAGAGGAGGGCTGAATAAGCAAACACAACAGTTCTGAAAATCAGTTGCTAAATTTGGAGATTTCTGAAGTTGCAAGTTTGGAGAATTCCCCACCACTCCTGCTTGATCCTTCAGGTGTAGATCCATTGCTCTGTGGTAAGAAGACCACGTACACCATTTCATGCAGAAGGTCCCAGGTTTGGCCCTGATCCTTCGAATATGGAGTCAAAGGAGACAATCCTGGAAACAATACTGGGGGGGGGGGATAGGCAAATGTTCTGGGTCTGTATAAAGTAGTCCTCCGTATGATGCTGAATTATAGTTTCCGTCATCTCTGACCATTGGCCATGTCGACTGGGGATGATGAGAGTTGGAATCCAACAACATCTGGAGGACTTTGGCTTCCCTGCCCAAGGTATAAGGCATCTTCAAATATTGATATGAGCTTTGGCCGACCTGGTGCCCTCCAGTTTCTGTTGAACTACAACACCCATCAGTCCCAGCTGATGTGGCACCGAGGGCTGATGGGAGTTGTAGTCCAACAACCAGGTTGGCAAAGGCCATTTTATATATTTCTCAGTGTGTACTTGCTGCTTTTAAATTCCTTGCCACAGAGCTAGGACACCCCTGGGACGCTCAGGACTTGAAGATCCCATTAACATAATCAATCCTTGGTGGATTAAATATTTAAACAATTTGTCTGTGAGTTGCCTTCTCAATCCAAAGGGAATCAGATTTGCAAGAGGAGGGTGGCTGCCCCTCCCAGGAAAGATAAAAAACGCCCTTTGAAGCTGACCAGTATTGATTCCCCCACCACCACTTCAATGAAGCACCCGAGTTTGTATTCTATGTTCCTTCTTCTCAGAGTGGACCCATAGAAATGAATTAACATGGCTAAAGTCCATTACGGTCAATGGATCTAATCTAAGTAGAACTCAGTTGAAATACATTTCTTCCTCTTGTGGAGGCATCTACTCTTTGCCTCTTTTTTTCAGTCATTCCAGTCTTGTGATGGGTCTTGGGATACCCCCATTTTGCTAGTTGGAAAGGCAGTTTAGAGTGGGCACACACCTTCAGTGTCACTCTAATGTTCACCAACACTACTGCCATAAATACAAATTTATGTTTGTATTGCACCAACATGATGCATTGCAAAATACAAGTTCTCCAACCCAAATGAGGATGTTGGAAGCTTTCAAGGTAAGAACAGGGAGACTTCAGAACTCTTACGTACTGTAAATATCTCATTTCTACCTATCCCCCCATCACCAACCCATAACAGCTCTGAGATTAATTGAGTCCCTAGCTTTGTTCCAGCACGATTTGCCTTATCACACAGTGGATAGAACCAGGGAGTGCAGACAGGGCCATGCCCACAAAACTCTTCAACACCACAACCTTGGGCAAACCAGCTGCTTTTTTGATGTTTTCTTCTTTAGAATGAAGGGGAACATGTTGTTTGTTTGTTTGTTTATATACCACATTTATGACAAATTTGTGCTCAGAGCTGTTTTTCAAGCACATTTGGTTAAACTGTTCCCCCACTGTCAGAAAAACCCAGTAAGCCAGGTTTTCTATTCATAGGGGAGATCCCCCCCATGTTTGTAAGAACAGCTTCACCCCCCCCTTTTTTCAAAAAGTATTTTTATTAAAGATTTTCTCTCATGTTTTTTTCCCCCTCCATGTAATATTTTTGCAAGTCGGTTTCATTTGTTGAGACATTAGAAAGAAAAGGGGAAAAGAGGTGTGTGGGGGGGAAGATGGGTGGGGGTGGGGTGGGGTGACGATGTTTCTATTTTACTTAATATATGTAGGGTTTGATGTCAGCGTTGCTTGTGCAGGTTCTCTGTTGTTCGCTTGTGTTCCTTTGGTGGTGAGAGAGGTTGGGGTTGGCCTAGGGTGTGGTTGTTCATTTGTGGTTGGCTGTGGTGGTCTTTGTTTTCATGTGTGAGTGGGGTGGGTGGGTGTTTTGGATCAGGTTAGCCATATCAATTTTTGTCATTGTCTTGTTGGGCTGTGTGTGAGATAAAGGGTGAAGGCATCTTCTTCTATTTGTCCCCATGTCAGTTTCAGCTTGTTGGTTAATTTTTCTAGTAAGGCTGTTTCCCATACTATTTGGTACCATTGGTCCATGCTTACTCCTGACAGGTGTCTCCAGTGTCTGGTTATGATGTTCATCCCTTTGAGCAGAGATTGGAAGAGCATGAGATGGGGATTTTGAAGGTGAAGTTTAGCCTCCACACACACACACACACACACACACACCATATGGAGTAAGGTGGAGCAATAGCAGTGCAGTGGTACCCTGGGTTACGTACTTAATTCGTTCTGGGTTCCAGTACGTAACCCAAAAAGGACGTAACCCAAACAATTCGTTCTGCACATGCGCAGACCGAAAAACCCGAAAAAACTGGGGGGAACCGTGAAAAACATTCTGTGCATGCGCAAATTGCGCGCGGGTCGGGTTGCACTTCTGGGTTAGCGAAGTTCGTAACCCGAAAAGTATGCAACCCGAGGTACCACTGTATTAAGCCATGTCAGGTGCCTCTATTTTATCTCTCCACCCCACCCCACCCCAAAATATTATTATTCAGTGTAAATTGATAGGTACAATTCCATATCAGACCCCCCTGGCCTGCGACTGGTCACGGTTCCAAATGTTCAGAACCTGCCTCCTGAAATTTATTTCTCTTGCTGCCTTTGGTTTTTTTTTTTAAAAAAGGCTAAAAGGAATTTCCATCCCTTGCAAGGGGAGAAATGTCATTACCAGCTTCTCCTCCCCCCGAGTAAACAACATGGCCAGTCAATAAATGTTGGAGTTCATAAAGGAGTGCTTCACTTCTGCCTGCTGGTTGCTGTAAATCTCTGGCCGCTTCCTTCCTTCCTGCTCTTAGCAATGTGGGGCATTGTAGCTGAGTTTGGAGATCTCTCTTGCCAGCTCACGCCCTCCAGGCAAAGCAGCCTAGTGCATAGAGCACGTGCCCTAGAGAGTTCCTTCCATTCAGTGCCAAGGATATTGTGTAGATGGACCAACTGGGTAGATGGAGTCATTATAAGAGAGCTTCTTAAGGTTTATTTCAGCTTCTGCATTGTATAACAAAACAGGATGTGCACAACATGACGATTTAGTGTTCATGCGCACACACATGTGCATGTGCATAAACGGCCTCGGTCCTGTATACCTGAAGGAGCATCTCCACCCCCATCATCCAGCCCAGACACTGAGATCCAGCACTGAGGGCCTTCTGGCAGTTCCCTCACTGCGAGAAGCAAAGCTACAGGGAACCAGGCAGAGGGCCTTCTCGGTAGTGGCGCCCGCCCTGTGGAACTCCCTCCCTTCAGATGTCAAAGAGATAGACAACTACCAGACATTCAGAGGACATCTGAAGGGCAGCCCTGTTTAGGGATGCTTTTAATATGTGATATTTTAATGTATTTGATTTTTGTTGGAAGCCGCCCAGAGTGGCTGGGGACATCCAGCCAGATGGGTGGGGTACAAATTATTATTATTATTATTATTAATAATAATAATAATACTCAGAAAAGGCGCCTCTAATCCAGGCAGATTACTAGGGGCAGGTAGCAGCAGCGGCAGCAACAAAACCAGGTGTGTGCTTCTAGGTAACTTGGAAAGTGGGCTTGGCTAAACCTTGTGGCCGTGCCAGTCATCCAAAGTCTGGGCAAGAACACAAAGGTCTCTGGTACAAGTATTTTGATGCACTCTGCACTGAACTGGCTGCCCAGAGAATTCTAGAATCCATGGGTCATGGTGGATGGAACTCATTGCAAAACTGCAAGAGAGATTGCAAAATATTGCAAGTTGCAATAGTGTATATGTGCAATTCATGCTGCTTTTACTAGGAGGGTGTGTGTGTGTGTGTGTGTGTGTGTGTGTGTGTGTGTGTGCATGCACGTAAACACATGCAGGAGAGTTCTTGCTGTCTATGTTTGGGTGCTTTAATCTCCCAGTGAATTTCAGTGGAGCCCCTCAATTTATTCCTGCACAGACAATGTCCGTGTGGTTGTAAAACACCCTACCTAAACCCTTGCAATGTGCCAGGGAGGCGAAGAACATGATTTGAATCTCTGCGATAGCAGATGACACAGGGCGGGAGTGGGGGGGGGAGGGAGCTGGGTGTGCTCCACGTGGACGGGCACATGCATGGAGCCTGCAGAGTAGTGGCGTTAATCCTCCTCGAGGCACATTGTTTACTCACACACGGCTGAGCAGTTTCTCCCCATGTAAACAAACACGCCTCCTGCCTCCTCAGCTTCCGACCTAGAATTCAAAACAAAGCAAAATCCAAACACGAGCCCTGAAATCTATTTTATTTTGAGATGCATTCAGGCAAACCTATCTCTCTGCTCCTTCCACGTTCACCTTGGACCTCAAGGTGCCTTTCTATTTATTTATTTTTAACTTTTGCAAAGAGAAACCGTTCCGGGAAAGGTTAAGTGAGGACTAGCAATGCTCCTTTGTGCACATCCCCGTACCTCCGAAAGTCCGCTCACACCAACCCCCATGCTCCTCCCTCATTCCCCCGGCCCCCTAGTTTTTAAAAATGTAGACACCGCAGACTCCAGGGGTCAATATGCTGTTGTTTTGAAATTTAAACGTGAATTTCCATCTCACTGACCGTTTGGTTATAATGAGATGTGCTGTGAGGGGAGCATTTCACAGCAAAACATGCATGAGTGAAGTCAGTTGATAGTAGAAACACAGGGTGTAGTAGCTACTCACATTCTCCCTCTCTTTCCCTCCCTCCCTCTCCCACACATGTGCGCATACTCCTAGAGCTGCTACGATCACAGATTTCTCCTGCTGAGCCACGAAATGTCAGATACGGTTAGCCATCTTAAAAGCAAACTTCCAACTCACTCCATCTCCCCTGGGGTGGATTATTGAATCGCAGCATAAGGGCATAGGAAGCTGCCTGATTCTAAGCCAGACCATAAGCTCATCTACCTCAGTGTTGTTCACACTGGCTGGCAGTGGCTCTCCAGGGGTTCAGGCAAGCTTCCTTCCAAGCCCTACCTGGAGATGCCATTGGAGACCGAACCAGGGACCTTCTCCGTACAGATCAGATGCTGTGCCACTGAGCTAAGGACTTTCCCCAAAGAAGAGAATGAAGGGAAGGTTTTCCTATTCCTTGCGGGATGCTGTTAATAGAAGCTTGAGATAGCCCCCTTTCCACAATCGCATGTTAGGGGTGAGGGAACACAAGAGGCAAAGGATCCAAAAGGGCTCTTCTTCTGTTATTTCATACTTTCGGATCAGAACGCAAATCCCAGTCTCTAGATTCTGTGATGCAGTTTCAGTGCAGAAAATGTATGTGAGAAATTGTGTCAAAGACGAATTCTCTGAAAAGTGAATGTTTTGCTTTCTTTTCTTTCTTTAAAAAAGGAGTATGAATAGTGCGAACAGAAGAAGTACAAAATGTGTACAGCTTAAGTGCAAACTTTTCAATATATATATATATATATATATATATATATATATATATATAGCCTGCACCAAACAGGAGGGAATCGACCTATGATTGTGTACCAACATGCTAGAAACAGGACAGAATTAGCTGCTCAGTCCATCCCTAGCATCACCTAAAATCTGTCCTCCCATAACCCAAGTCTATTCGCTCTCTTCATGCACAGAACAAGTCTTCACCCTCTTCTATGAAAGAGCCCTTCATGTTCTTGATAAAGCTGGGTTCTACCTAAGAAGAATGATTTTTCTAGGGCTTACTGGAAGCTGAGATATTGTGTGTCTCTTCAAGTAGTTCCTTCTGCTAGTTTGCACAATAATATGTGTTTATGTGACACCAGGACTACAAAACCCATGATAAAGTGCGAGTGTGAGCTGAATACAAATGCCAAAAATCTCTAGGGCCTATAACTGAAGTGAGCATTTGCAATCCTGATCAGTGCAACTGAATGTCTGAAATCTGGGAGAGAGGGTGGCTTTCTTAAGAAAAATATCTTGCTCTCAGCCAGGGAAATGGATTAGCGGACAGAATTTCTCAGGGGTTTTCCCCCCTTCCTCCATATGAAATTGACTCATATTCACCACCACTGTTCCTTAAAATACTTTAGTGTGAAACGGCTGCGAGTCCCATTGACTTCAACAGAGGTAAATCAATTTACAACCTACAGCTTAAGTGGGTTGCAGAAGACTGGGCTGTAAATGACTCACCCCATCATATACCTTGAGCTTGAACCAAAAATAGAACAGTTAGAGACCCAGTTTTTGGATGCTTTGTTCTCTCCTTTAGATGGCTTCCTCTCCTTCTTCTTCTTTTTCCTCTTTTTTAACTGGGGGAGGTGGGATGGGGGGGTAGGTAAAAAGAGGAAGGTTGTGTCGTCAGTGAGGATTTTCCAGTTTTACATATAGAACTCTTTTCTGACACTCCAGCTCCTGAGTCAGCAGTCTGAGAGCAATAACTCCCCGTAATAAACGGCGCCAGAACACCAAGTTTGTGTGGGTAAATTTGGTTCTAAAGTGAGCGATGTGCTTCAGTGTAATCAGGCACAGTTGTTGTTTGAACACCGTAAAGCCTATGAAATATGGCGTCTCCGTTCTCTGCTACAGGAACGGGGTGGGGAGGAGAGAAAAGGCTAGAGGAAAGTGAGCAGTGGAGAATCCAAATATAAAATCTGTGTATTAAGCCACACTGATTGATGAAATGGGGTGGGGGGGGAGAATTGGGAGGGCTATGTGCACCGAGGAGGCGGGGTTCACGTATTTGCATGGAACACTCGCAAATGCCATTTTGTACACTTATATTTAATCCCAATACAGGGCTGCCTTCATATGTCTTCATATGAGAACCAGTGTGGTGTAGTGGTTAAGAGCAGTGGACTCGTAATCTGGTGAACCGGGTTCGCGTCTCCGCTCCTCCACATGCAGCTGCTGGGTGACCTTGGGCTAGTCACACTTCTCTGAAGTCTCTCAGCCCCACTCACCTCACAGAGTGTTTGTTGTGGGGAGGAAGGGAAAGGAGAATGTTAGCTGCTTTGAGACTCCTTCGGGTAGTGATAAAGCGGGATATCAAATCCATACTCCTCCTCCTCCTCCTCCTCCTCTTGTGCAGTTCTTTATCTCCTTTATTATTTATTGAATTTATACTCTGCTCTATACCCGGGGGTCTTAGGGCGCTTCACAGAACAAAAACACAATATAAAACCGCAAAATATATAATCAAAATAAAACAACAACCCAATCCCCCCTGCCCCCGCCCCGAAAAAAGCCCACATTTGAAAGGGGCATAGGATGTCAATCAAATAAACCAAAGGCCTGGTTAAAAAGGAACGTTTTCGCCTGGCGCCTAAAAGTGTAGAATGAAGATGCCAGGCAAACTTCATTGGGAGAGCATTTCACAAATGGGGAATCACATAATAATAATAATAATAATAATAATAATAATAATAATAATAATAATGCAATATTAGACAGCCACAAACCGGAAAATAAAAGCAACAGAGAACAAGCAAATAAAACAGATTGCAAGTTGAGTCTGGCTGGATAAATCTCAACACCCATCTAGTCCAGAAATTGGATTCCTACAAACTGGACCTGACCGTGATGCTGCCTCTGACAGTGGAGGCCAAACACAGCAACTGTGCCTAGCAGGAATTCATAGCCTTATCTTCCAGGGTTTTGTCAAACAGTATCTTAAAAACTAACAGAAGGGTTTGTGCTATCATTACAAGAATGGGAGACCAAGATGGACTTCACCTGCCATCTAAACAATAACAGGCTGCTTAATTTGGGGTATTAGCGGGGCATTCTCAGTGGCAGCCCCTTCATTCTACAGCTTTTAGCAAATGCTGAAAATAACATCTTTACCCTAGCTTCTGACACTTGAGATTAATATTTTCAGGACCCACTTTATTTCTGAAATTTTGATTGGCAGCCACTTGTCAGGATTTCAGCTCTCCCAGCAGATGGCAGGGATTGAATTCAGAACCTTCTTCGTGCAAATGAGATGTTCTGCTATTGACTTGTAAGCCTTTCTCATACCTAAGTGACTTTTGTGTCCTCATTTGAATCTGCCCAAGGGGTGATTAGAGGAAGGAATGGTTCCAAACCTTAGCATCCTGGAGGCCGCTAGCAAATTCTGGTTTAGACAAGAGCAACAAAAATGATGAAGGGATCTGAACCAATGACTTATGGGGAGAGATTTAAAAAACCAAATATGTATAGCTTGGCCCAAACGATGGCTGAGGGAGTGATGATATCCATCTCCATATATCTGCAGGAGGTGTAAACTCCGAAGAGGGAGATGAAGTGCTTAGGAAAGTACAAAGGGAAATTTACTAGGTGTCGTAGAAGGAAATTAAGCAAAGGAAAATTTTGGCTGAATGTCAGGAAAACTTTCCTATGGGTGAGATTACAATGATGGAAAACTACCGCTTAACATGTTAAAAGTGCTTGTTTAAATTGCAGCCCACTATTCTTCTCACATAATGAAGCCCTCCTATTAAGGAAGCAAAATTCCAGATTTTTGCAGTTGTGAAAATGGAAACTGTAAAGCCATTTTGACATCTTTTAGGGGGTTGAAAATCAACCCATGTTGACTTCCATGATTATGTACTCATTTCCCCACCTCCCTAGTTCTGTCCATCAACATACTCAAAAGATATGGTGGGTTGTGATATGGTGGTCATAGAATCATAGAATCCTAGAATCCTAGAGTTGGAAGAGACCCCAAGGGCCATCCAGTCCAACCCCCTGCCAAGCAGGAAACACCATCAAAGCATTCCTGACAGATGGCTGTCAAGCCTCCGCTTAAAGACCTCCAAAGAAGGAGACTCCACCACACTCCTTGGCAGCAAATTCCACTGTCAACAGCTCTTACTGTCAGGAAGTTCTTCCTAATGTTTAGGTGGAATCTTCTTTCTTGTAGTTTGAATCCATTGCCCCGTGTCCGCTTCTCTGGAGCAGCAGAAAACAACCTTTCTCCCTCCTCTATATGACATCCTTTTATATATTTGAACATGGCTATCATATCACCCCTTAACCTTCTCTTCTCCAGGCTAAACATACCCAGCTCCCTAAGCCGTTCCTCATAAGGCATTTTGGTTGCCCTCCTCTGGACACGTTCCAGCTTGTCAGTATCCTTCTTGAACTGTGGTGCCCAGAACTGGACACAGTATTCCAGGTGAGGTCTGACCAGAGCGGAATACAGTGGTACTATTACTTCCCTTGATCTAGATGCTATTGATGCAGCCCAGATTTGCATTGTGATGAAGAGAAGAAGATTTTGGATTTGATATCCTGCTTCATCACTACCCGAAGGAGTCTCAAAGCGGCTAACAATCTCCTTTCCCTTCCTCCTCCCACAACAAACACTCTGTGAGGTGAGTGGGGCTGAGAGACTTCAGAGAAGTGTGACTAGCCCAAGGTCACCCAGCAGCTGCATGTGGAGGAGCGGAGACGCGAACCTGGTTCCCAGATTACGAGACTACCGCTCTTAACCACTACACCATAGTGGTGTAGAAGAACATAAGAGAAGCCTGCTGGATCAGACCAATAGCTCATCTAGTCCAGCATCCTATTCTCACCATGGCCAACCAGATCATAGAACCATAGAGTTGTAGAGTTGGAAGGGACCCTGAGGACCATCTAGTTGACCCCCCCCCCTGCAATGCAGGAATATGCAGTCGTCCCATACAGGGATTGAACCTGCAACCTTGGTCTTATCGGCACCACACTCTAACCCAGGCTTCCTCAACCTCGGCCCTCTAGATGTTTTTGGCCTACAACTCCCATGATATTGTGTTTTTGTTCTGTGAAGCGCCCTAAGACCCCCGGGTATAGAGCAGAGTATAAATTCAATAAATAATAAAGGAGATAAAGAACTGCACAAGAGGAGGAGGAGGAGGAGGAGTATGGATTTGATATCCCGCTTTATCACTACCCGAAGGAGTCTCAAAGCAGCTCAACATTCTCCTTTCCCTTCCTCCCCCACAACAAACACTCTGTGAGGTGAGTGGGGCTGAGAGACTTCAGAGAAGTGTGACTAGCCCAAGGTCACCCAGCAGCTGCATGTGGAGGAGCGGAGACGCGAACCCGGTTCCCCAGATTACGAGTCTACCGCTCTTAACCACTACACCACACTGGCTCTGTGTTGTAACTACTGTATTATGGGATGGAGTGAGCAGACAATGAACCTGACTTGTGCTAACTTCAACACACAAAAACTGTGTGTGTAAAAGGTTGTGTGGTTTGGTATTTTGCATATCAACGACCATGGACATTTCCCTAATCCCAAAGATCATGGATATTTCCCTAATCATAACATCTTAAAATGTCTCTTCATGGTGAGATTACTTTGGTAATACTTTTTCTATAGAGATCATTACCTAGCAAATTGCAAATTCCCAGAAATAATGTGGTATTGGGACTGTGGGTCCCAATATTCATATGTTTGAACACTTCCGCCCACTATTTTTTTAGTTAAAAAAGAAGTGTCCCTCCTTTCTTGTAGAAACTTAGCATATCAGGAAGCAGGCAGGTTAGAATGCTTTAAGGCCAAGCAGTGATTTTCATATGGAGGGCCATCCTATCAGAAGCTTGTCTCACTTGAAAGAAAATGGCACAATCCAAAACGACCATGCCAAATGATATTTCTGAAGGAGCAGTTCTAGACTTCAGGCCTCTTCTTCCCATCCTATCATGCCTCACCCACAGTCCTGAACCTGATTCCACCCCTGTCTCTGCTAGGTCTTAATGGACTTGCCCTAATAGTGCAAATGCCATTACTTACCTCTGAAGGCTACTTCAGCTTTCGAGTGTGGACCTATATTTGCAAACAAGACCTGGGCTATGGAATCCATGGTTGGCTGTTGAGCATCTGCCATGTCAGAAGCTGACGTTTGCCTTTGTGTAGTGTGTGACATGGCCCTCGCACTTCCTCGTATGCGTGGCTTGTGACTATACCGTGACCCCATTCTTTCATTTAAAATTAAAGAAGTGTGCTCTTTGTCCTCTAACAGCATTCTTCCCCACAACCCCGCTCTGCAAAATCTGGAGGCCAGTGAAGTCCAAGGAAATCTCTCTTCTGCAAGACATCATTGGGCAGTTAGATCAAGGCCTCGGATGGCCCTGTGATCTTCCTCGAGCTCCTCAGAAAGAGAAGTGTTGCTCGCCCATTGAGACAAAAGCGGCTTCATCTAATGTGATTGGACACAAAAGCATTGTCAGATGTGTAAATGCAAATTTAATGAGTACCAAGGAGGGAAGGGAGGTGGCGGCTGGTGGGAGAAACTTCCAAATCAATGCAAAAATATTCGGTGCTGCAGTCATTTTGATTAAAAAAGAACAGAGAGAGAGAGGAGGCCACTTGAAATAAGCAAAAAAAGGGGGGAAAGAGCTAATGGGAATCTCATCCATTATTTAATCTGTTCCTTATCTGAAATGTACAAAAACTGGAATCTACTATGGTGTGTGTGTGTGTGTTGTTCTCTTTGTGCAAAAGCAACCAGAGCAAGGGGCAACAATTTCACTTAATATATTAAATCCAGCGTCAGACTCAGAGCCGGATTAATAACTCCAGCTAGCTGGAAAATCCCTGTGTGTGTGTGTGTGTGTGTGTGTGTATACATATAATGTTTCTGGCTTCATGTGTTATGTGGTTTGATTCATAAGTATCCCTACTGTTGGGCTTTATTAAATAATAATAAAAAATAGCATAACAAGCTAGGGATGGGATGGGAAGGAGTGAGATTCCTCAGATTCCTCAGTTTTGCTCTTGGTGTAGGAAGGGGGTGGGAACCGGGGGTGGGGGGTGGAATTTGCTCAGGCTGCTTTTCACAGCAGGTGGAACCGATTTGAGATTCCCAAATTTGCCTGCAGGTTAGAACACAACTTTCAGTGGGATTATCCACTTCTCTTGATTTGTGTGGTGCAGTTTGAGTCCCAAAGAGTGTGAACAAAAGTAAATATGCAGATTATAGTGGAAACGGCATTTGGGGAAAATGCATATTCTATGGCAAAACAGTGTACCTAGTATGCAGCTAGCCACAAAGGGGAATGTTCTACCTCTGCTTTGAAGGCAGCTGCTAGGGCTCAAAAGTGGGAAGGTGTTTTGGCACTCAGGTCCTGGGTTTCCCAGCACCTGGTTGGCTGTTGTGAGAACAGTACGCTGAAGTAGATGGGCAATTGGCGTGATGTAGCAGTCTATTCTGATGTTATTTTTCCCCCCTATCTTATTATTTTCATCCGGTTGGCCAATGTGAGAACAGGATGCTAGACTAGAGTCTGGTTTGAGACAGATTGTCTCTTCTTGTTTTGTATTATTGGGGGAATGGGTGTGAAAGAAACACCTCTCCATGTCTATTTCCAAGAAGCTATTTTGACAACTCTTCTGGCTTGGGAAAATGGGTCACATGAGTACACACATCCAATCAGATACTACTATACTTATCAAACCTTTATAAGGCATTTTACGAGTAAAACCGCACGAGAGAAAGTAACATACAAAGACCTTAAGATATATGCAAAAAGACGACAGCTAAGTACATATGGTGAGTGTGTGTGTGTGTGTATATATATATATATATATATATATATATATATATATATGTATGTATGTAATCTGGGATTTCTTCCTGTTAAGCTACTCCTTGGGGCACTGCTGCCAAATACTCGGCTACCCCTGCAGTCACCCTTTGGTCAATGTCAGACAGACAGAATCCAACGCTTCCACCATGCTGTGGTTTCAAACCACACAGGAGGAGGGACAGTACACGTTCACGCAGCCTACTGTACAGTGGGCAATGAAAGAGAATGTGCTCTACTGTATCTGGGACATTCAGGGAACATCTGCAATATCTCTTGTTTCTGGGAATGTTCTGGTATCTACCCCTGACAAATGCCGAGGGAAAGACATTCAGTCGGGCCAGCATAAATGCCCTACGTTGGGCTGGGATTATTAAGTTAGTAACACAGATACGCAGACAAAGCGTCATCCGAACTGTTGGTGCCCAGATCCATCTTGACTCAACAGATTCTGCTACTGAGTCACCACTGTTGATTCCAGCTGGTTTCCTGTCTGCCAAAGTTCTTTACCTCAGTGGCAGCAATGAGGGGGGCCCCATAGTGTAACTTGGAGCTGAAATCAGAGTCCCTCCCTGGAGCTTCCTCAGTGTAAGAGTCACTGTCTGAGATGTCTGTGAATCTGATTGGGGGTGTGGACCCATTTGCTACTCCGAGGAGGAGGTTGCTGAAGACAGCAGCAGAAAAGGTCTGGGGGAAAGACGGTGCTGCGTTTGATCACACCCACTCACCAGTGCAAATGACTGGGGGGGGGTGCTATTTGCTGAGCAACTTCCCCCCTCCCCTGCTGAAAATGTATATAGGTAAAGAGGTAAAGAGACCCCTGACCATTAGGTCCAGTCGCAGACAACTCTGGGGTTGTGGCAGGAGCAGGGACTGAGCAAAGGGAGCTCACCCCGTCGCGGGGATTCGGACTGCCAACCTTCTGACCGGCAAGCCCTAGAATCTGTGGTTTAACACACAGTGCCACCCGCGTCCCTTGAAAATGCATATAGGTAAAGGTAAAGAGACCCCTGACCATTAGGTCCAGTCGTGTCCAACTCTGGGGTTGCGGCGCTCATCTCGCGTTACTGGCCGAGGGAGCCGGTGTACAGCTTCCAGGTCATGTGGCCAGCATGACAAAGCCACTTCTGGCGAACCAGAGCAGCGCACGGAAACGCCGTTTACCTTCCTGCCGGAGCAGTACCTATTTATCTACTTGCACTTTGACGTGCTTTCGAACTGCTAGGTTGGCGGGAGTGGGGACCGAGCAACCGCAGCTCAGCCCATCGCGGGGATTCGAACCGCCGACTTTCTGATCGGCAGACCCTAGATTCTGTGGTTTAACCCACAGCACCACCTGCGTCCCTTGGAAATGTATATACTGAGCCCCAAATATGCAAACTACAAATATTTGGCTTAGCTCTACACCCAAAACTCAATTGCTACGTACCGGTACCTCCTTCCTACACACTTTTGCAGATTGCATAATGGCAAATCAGCAATGTAGAAACTATCAAATAAAAAGAATGTGCACGGCTGAGGGTGCCTCTTTGTTCCCAGATTTGCCTAATCTAGTTACGGAAGCGAGTCCCCCCCCCCCTTTCTTTCTGGTGGCTGCTTTCGGGACCTCTTCTTTTCTCTCCTGCACACGCGCGTGCGCACGTACTTATGAATTCATCATCTGTCATTTTCCATTAAGCTGGTTAAAAGAGACGTTTTGAAAAGCTCAGAGTTTCCGAGAGCAGCCATGTGTACTCTGTTGGAAGTAAATGAAAGCTAATTGGGGGAAAAAAGTCATGCTGGACACTGGGACAAGATGCGCCCTTTAAATGCAGATTATTGACCTGTGAAGAATGTATTGAGCAGAGCAGGGCGGGGAACTCAATGGATTTGCTTTATGGCTGTGGCTAAGTGGCTAATCCTGAGACAGCAGCAGAACCAGGGGGCATTTTTCCACATTACGAAACTGACCCCTGGACCATGGACTCCTACAGAAAAAGGAAGTGCCATCTACTGCGTCAGATGATTGTTCCATCTTACCCAATGGCAGCGGGAGTCAATGTCGTGCCCTCCACGTGTTTTTGGACTGCATCTCCCATCAGTCCCAGTCAAATTGCCCAATGGCAAGGGATGATGGGAGACAGAGGATGACAATGCTTGGAGGTATCTGAAGAAGTGTGCATGCACATGAAAGCTCATACCTATAACAAATTTAGTTGGTCCCTAAGGTGCTACTGGAAGGATTTTTTTTTTCCCCAATGCTTGGAGGGCAACACATTTGCTTTGTTTACTCTGATGGTGAGCAGCTTCTCAAGATGTTGGGCAATGGAATATCCCATCCTTTCCAAATGAGTTCTTTTAAAGTTATAGGGGACTGAACCCAGGGAAAGTAAAAACCCATGATTTCGTATGGAGCTGTAGACTCATGCTAAACTTGAGTGCATGTCACAGGGCTTCTGTGAAAGGAAGACACATAACAGTACAATGCCGTGCAAATTAGCTTCCAAGTAAATAGTAAATGCTGCTGGGTTTAAGAAGGCTTCCTCCTGGGTGAGAGTGTATAGGACTGCAGCCTCTCCTGTTCTGTCTCCCAATGGTATTTGGTGGGAGTCTGTAGCAGAGCACGTGCAAAATGTCATTGTTCACCCCAGGTTAACAGCATTCAGCATCAAAACTAGGAAGAGCTCTACACAAGACCACGGAGAACATCTTCCACTTGGAGTAACTCAGGGATGTCAGCATGGTCAGTGGTCAAGCATGGTTCCCACAGAGTGGTCCAAACCTGGCAACAGTCCTGTGGAAGGGTTTTGAGAGAGAAAGAGAAAGCAGTCAAACTATATATTTAAAGCACTCATGGCTTTAAATATGGCTTGTCCCAAAAGAATTATGGGAACCATAGTTTCTCCACGGTGCCGACTTCACAGACCTTCAGTTCCCATCACCCTTCACAAACATGGAAAGGTTTCAGGATCTGGGACTTTTTAGTTCCCAGAAAAGGCAAGTAAGATGCAACATAACAGAAGTTGGTAAAATGTGCATGGCATGGAGACAGCATGGAGAGAAAAGCTTTTCTCCCTCTGTCATAACGCTAGAGCTCAATGAAGCTGAATGTTCCATAGTTAAACTATGGAACTCCCTGCCACAGGAGGCAGTGATGGCCACCAAGTGAAATAGCTTTCAAAGAGGATTGGACAAATTCGTGGAGGAGAGGGTTGTTGGTGGCTACTAACCATGATGGCTCTGCTCTGCTTCCATAGTCAGAGGCAACAATTCTTCTAAATAGCAGTTGCTAAAAACTGCAGGAAGGGAGAGTGTTTTTTTGGATGTGCTCCTCCATGAGGGTTTCCCACTGGCATCTTGTTGGCCCCTATGAGAACAAGATGTTGGGTCATTGGCCTGATCCAGCAGGCTCCTTTTGTGTTCTTTACTAAAGTTCCCAGGACTTTCCATGGTTATCAAAGTGGTGTAAAGTGACTTAAATGGATATTATCTGAAAAAAATGTGATGGCCAGCTCATTGCTTGCTCCAGCAGGGCTTTCACCTCTGCAGAGCAATCTACCATCAACTGCTCTGTGAGAAGGACCCCAAAAAGCGCTTTTCAATACAGTCATACCTTGGATTCCGAATGCCTTGATACTTGTACGTTTTGACTCCTGAATACCGCAAACCCGGAAGTGATTGTTCTGGTTTGTGAACGTTCTTTGGAACCCGAACATCCGCACTTTAGTTTCTGAATGTTTTGGAAGTCGAACGGACTTCCGGAACGGATTCCTTTCGACTTCCAAGGTACGGCTGTATTCCATTTTTTTTTTGTTTTTATCACATTGCATGTTACTTGTAAGCTGCTGTGGTAGGGTTTATATCCTTCCCCAAAGGATTAAAAGGCCATTTGCACACATCTCAAACTGAGGCTTGCTTAAGGTGATCACATAATGAGAAAAACCTAGATCACCAAATGAGGTGAGACTGGATCCAGAAATCTTCTGGAGCAGAGTTTTTTCTTAACTGCAACTCTGGAGCCACAATACCTCATTTGTCTTGTTTTGGGAGTGGTGAACATGCCCCTCTCTTTGTTCAGACAAGCTCCTTTTGGAAACCAATATAAATTGATACGTTTGGCATGTGCCAGTTTATGAGCATCTACACAGCTGCAGTGGTATAGCTAAATCAATTTTAAATCATACCCTCCGTTAAATCAATGGAATTTGACGTGGAAGAAGGCCTCCTGAGAGGCAGCACTTGTGTTCCTTGGGGAAACGAAGCTCATTAGTCTTCCATAGTCAACAGATTTCATCCGCACACTCTAGGACAGCTTTTTAAAGCTTGTTTAATGGGCTTAAGATACTATTAAAATGCTTGTTTAAAAGTGTCTTTTAAAAATAATAATAATGGAAAATTCATATATCATTTGCCCCCCATCAAAGGAAAAAGAATGCTGTGCCCCCCCAACCATCCGCTGTCAACAAGTTTTTCATGCAAAATAGAATGGTGGGGGCCCTGGAAATCCATTGCTTTTGGCTCTTTGGGACTGAACATAACACCCCCAAACATTGACTTTTCAGGCTCAAGCCTAAGGATGGGCAATTTTGGTTCAATTTGCATTTCAAGGCAAATTTGGCTCATTTTCACTTTCCGAAACAATAGCTCAACTGAAACACAGCCATCATTTGAAATTTGCAGTGTTAACCGAGGCCAAAGTTTGGCACTTAGTGGGTCCCAGAAGCTGCTCTTGGGTGCCTGATTCTAAGCTTGTTTAAAAGCCTGCAGTCCCTCTTGCTTATTTCCTAGGGTGAGGTGCTGTCCTTCCTGCCATGTCACTGTTTTCCCTCTACCACATGGCTGCTTTCTTTGCTTCTCTATCTCCCTCTCTCTCCTCCCCTCCCCACCATTCCTCCCCATAACGCTGTCTCAGCAAAGTTGGCTGGATGTGGGGTGGGAATAGGTTGTGGCCTGGATGACAGATGCTTAGGAAATTAGAGGTGGAAACAGCCGAGTCAGGGACCAAATTATTTGTAATCCCAGGATCGTATTTAGTTCAATAATCACTGTAAGACCCGCTAAGTCTGGAAATGAAGCCTGAGGGAGAAAGAAGTTAAGGAAATCTGTTCGACTTCTTAAAAGTGCTCACAAGAAAGATTCTCTCTTGCTCTCCCCCCCCACCCCACCCCACAACTTTCCAGTGAAAGGCAGGCAATTAGATGAAAAATGGCCCATCTTCTTTTCCTTGCCTGCCTACCTTGGGCACCTCAAATTGACCTCTCCATTACATCCAACGATCGGTGGAGCATGGCACCGATTTAAAGAAGGCCATGGGGGAAACCAATTTAGGTTTGGGCTGCCTTGACAGGAGCAGGCCTGTCAAACCTGGGATTTGGCCTTACTAGGATTTGGTCCATGATATTATTGCAGAAAAGTTGATAAAATGTGGGCTGAATAAGGTGGATTTGCAGCTGGTCAACTAACTGAACCCAAAGAGTACTCCCTAATGGTCCCTAGTCATCTTGGGGAAAGTGACAAACGGGGCGCAGCAGGGTTCTGTCCTGGGCCTGTTGTTGTTCAATGTCTTTAAAAACAACTTGGTTGAAGGAATTGAAGGAAAGGCACATCAATTTTGCAGATGCGTCAAACTGGGAGGAGTAGCTTATGTCACAGAATCGGGATTCCAGATGCCTTTAATGGATTGGAGAGCTTGGCCCAGAGTAACAAAAAGAATCAACAGGGACAAATGTAAAGTTCTACACTTAGGACCAGCTGCATAAATATAAGATGAGAGGCACCTGGGTTACCAGTAGTACATGTGAAAAGGATTTAGGGGTGTTAGTGGGCCACAAGCCAAACATGAGTCAACAGTGTGATGATGCTGCAGTGTGTGTGTGTGTGTGTGTGTGTGTGTAAATCTAATGTTATTCTATGTTGGATCAACAGAATTCTAGTGTCCCGGTCAAGGGAAGTAATTATACCAATCTATTCTGCCTTTGTCAGACCACATCTGGAATAGTGTGTCCAATTCTGGGCACCACAGATTTAGAAGGATGTTGACAAGCTGGAACGTGTGCAGGCAGAGGAGGACAACCAAGGTGTACAAGGGTCTGGAGACCAAGCCTTATAAAGAATGGTTTAGGAAGTTGGGGTGGGATATGCTTAGCATGGAAAGGAGGAGATTGACAGGAGATATGCTAACCACTTCAGCTCTCTAAAGGCTGTCACTTAGAAGATGGAGCAAGCTTTTTTTCTCTCTCCTGCTTCGTAGGGCAGGACCCAAACCAGTGGATTCAATTTACAGCAAATTAGATTCTGACTAAACATCAGGAATATCTTTATGGTGGTAAGAGCTGTTCAACAGTGGAATAGACTCCCTTGGAAGGTGATGGAGTCTCCTTCTGTGGAGGTTTCTAAGCAGGGGTCCAATGGCCCATCTGCCATAATGCTTTAGTTGAGATTGCTACCTCGAAGGGGATTGGACTAGATCACCCTTCAAGTCCCTTCGATCTCTGTGGCAATAGTAGTAATGGCATCAGCTTCTGCCTGCACTAACACATATTAATGCTACCCTGGGCATATTTGATGATACTCAGACAAAGGGGAAAATGGGACGATATCCATGCCACTCCAAATGTCATCTTTACACACCTCTTGTTCATTACACCTTCCATGTTTCCCCCCATGTTTCTGTTTAGACAATTTTGAGCTCTTCATTAAATAGCCTTTAGCAGACACCAAGGGTGGGGGAATCTCATACCCACTACTAAATTATTCACATTCTTGCATCTCTGGGAAAAAAAGAAAGAGAAATCAATTTGGCCTAATTTCTATCGAAAAGCAAATATCATTAGATCACTTAAAATGGGGTTCCTTCTGTGTGGATGTTGCCTGTATCTCTTTGTGTGAGTTGAGTTTTTGAAATTAAACATGGATGTGAGTTTCCTGTAAGGCCATAAATCTCATTTCTTTGAGGACAGGGTATGTGAGGGGGAGGACTATTAAAATACAAAATACAGTCTTGTGGAACAGAGGACAGTTTTGCAATGTGACAGAAGGTTAAGGCTATCAATGGATACCATTTCCACTGTCAGAGACAATACGCCTCTCAATGCCAGTTGCTGCTTGTGGGCTTCCAACAGGCATCTCGTCGCTGGATGCTGGACTGGGTGGTCCACTGGCCTGATCCAGTGGGACTCTTCTTATGCCCTGTTGGTGCCAGAGGTGAAGAGGCAGGTGACATGCATACAACCCTTTCCAAACACAAAAGCCGACCTGGCTGGCAGCTGCATCTTACTTCAGCACTGGGGCAGCGGACAGCCTGAGAAACACACACACAATGCTGTCCATCAGCACCTCCCTGCTTCTCTCTGCTCCTTGGTATCTGCTGTCTGAGGTAGCCACCTGCAAATAATAATAATAATAATAAAGCAATAAAATAAAAAGCAACTATTTAAAACATTTAAAAAGTGCTAACACACTGTACCGACTGGGGCTGATGGAAGTCGCAGGGCAGTCCAACAACATCTGGAGGGGAACCAGGTTGGCAAAGTATGGTTTATCCATTTCTTAGTGTGGACTTGCTACTTTTTGATTGCTTGTCACTGAGCTAGGACACCCATGGGAAGCTCGGTGTCCAGCGACTGTGTTGATACTGTAATGGAGAATGGATGGGTTTAAAAGAA
This sequence comes from Lacerta viridis, assembly GCA_900245905.1. Classification (NCBI taxonomy): domain Eukaryota; kingdom Metazoa; phylum Chordata; class Lepidosauria; order Squamata; family Lacertidae; genus Lacerta; species Lacerta viridis. Next base: position 63,076 of record OFHU01001610.1, read on the forward strand.
CAGATAATAGAAAATAGAATATATTATTTGTTTGTTTGTTTGTTTGTTTGTACCCCGCCCATCTGGCTGGGTCTCCCCAGCCACTCTGGGCGGCTTCCAACAAATATTAAAATACATTAAAATATCACAGATTAAAAACTTCCCTAAACAGGGCTGCCTTCAGGTATTTTCTGAATGTCAGGTAGTTGTTTATCTCCTTGACCTCTGATGGGAGGGCGTTCCACAGGGCGGGCGCCACTACCGAGAAGGCCCTCTGCCTGGTTCCCTGTAGCTTTGCTTCTCGCAGTGAGGGAACCGCCAGAAGGCCCTTGGCGCTGGATCTCAGTGTCTGGGCTGAACGATGGGGGTGGAGACGCTCCTTCAGGTATACAGGACTGAGGCCATTTAGGGCTTTAAAGGTCAGCACCAACACTTTGAATTGTGCTCGGAAATGTACTGGGACACATAATTGTGGTATAGTTAGAGAGGGGCATGTTCCTGTGCCTTTCAGTTTATGTGTCTGCTCCTTGGTATCATTTGTTATTATGGGCAAAGATGGGGCATGCTCAACTACTTGAGAATGGTCATCAGTGATGATTGACATGACCATCTCATCTGCCATCTCCTGACAACTTTCCAAACTTTGTATGGATTATTCTCTCTGCCAGCCATCTCAGCACACCAATTATGTGGCCCCATGGATAATCTTTTGCAAGATTTGAGATGTTTCATAAAGACCTGGCAAGAAAAGACCTTTTTTATTGCACTCAACCCTGGAACCTTGCGGGGGGGGGATCTAACAGGTTTGGGGGTGAATAGTGGTGTGTTGTTGTTGTTTTTTGGTATTGGAAAGTAGGTTTTCTCTTTCTGAAAAAGAAGAAAGGGGAGGGGGACTCAATTTCTTTCACACTTGACTCACTCCTTAGATTGCTCTGAGATCTACAAAACAAGCCAAGTGTGAACACAGTTGATTGAACCATCACTGAATTAACATAAGCAGTGGATTGCCAGTTGAACTGTATTTCCCCCCATACTTCCAATAACTCAAAATCTGGGACAAAGTTCTGCTTCAATTTCCCATCTGAATGTCGCTATGGCTGTGAAATAACTTCGCCGCAATGGAGTGACTCCTCCAAAGTAATAGGAAGCTTGAGAATTTAGGATTCTAATAATCAGCTCATTCCTGCCCTCCTTGTAATGGATTGTACAATGGTCACTCAATAACCAGATCTATGTACTGTACTGGTTAAACTGGCACCAGGGTAGCTGTCTGTCCCACAAGGCATTCACTTCCTCCTTTAATTATAAGAGCAATTAGTAAGTGATGGGGGGGACTTCAAATATCACGTTCCCTCCCCCTTTTCTTTCTTTGTTGGCTGTGAATTCCAAGAAAGGCTTCTTCTTCTTTTTCAGAGACATCAGTTCCATTATTACCTAGAATAGATTTTGACTCCTGGCACCATTTGACAAGTTTTGGAAGACCTGTTCAGGAGTCTGTCTCCAGAGAGTTGTGCAATATTGCTCTGTCGCAATAAGAAAAGGAGCCAATTTGCTACGCTTAGACTATCTTGCAAATTGAGTGAAAAAATATTACTGGCCAACTGAAGAAAATAATAATCTGATAGGCGTAGTTCTTGGAGAGCTGTTACCTGCCATGCAAATGCCCAGTTAGAGTAGATGTCAAGAATCACAGGCTAGATGCAAGTTTCACAGAATGAATGTTTCATGTGAGAGAAGCTCACTCTGAAAGCCTCTTGCATGTGGAAAGCTAGCAGATAGCAGAGAGCTTCTGGCTTAATCTTGCCTCTTGATTTTCTACATGCAGTGAACCTTTGAAACACATACTATTAAACAGGTGAACAAGGTCATGCGAATTGCATGAATGCAGTTAACGTGCATTTTTTTGGTTCTATAAATAGCAGTCATAGGTGGGCAGGAAAGCATTAGCAGCCTCAGAGGTGGTGAGGTGGTTCAATTAACTCTTTCACTACCACAGCCCCCAACAAAAATTGCCTCCCTGTGACCACTCCTAGTATACTTGCTGTTTAATGCCAATTGAGGCTTCCCTTGAAAATCAAGTAGCAGCTTCAAGGTCTGTGATACTGACACATTTTCTAGTGGTTTTGGTGCGGCATTGCTTAGGTGGCAATTCCACACCATAAAGCCCTATCCTACTTATTGCTGATCTTCAAGAGAAGGAATTTCCCCTCTATGCATTATAAAAGTGGAACAAGTACAGAAGACTGCACCATGTGCCTGCCTGCAAGTTTGGACTGGCTTTCAGGGACGGTTCAGAACTTTTATCATTCCCTCTGCATGTGGTAGCCCCTGGGCATATAGATATGCAAATACAGTAACTTCTGGGTCTTTTATCCTTCAATGTCAGCCATTTATTGCATGCGTCTGGTAATAAATTTTTGGTTCATACAAATCATCACTTGAAATTGAAATCTGAAATTAGCCAGCATTTTGGATGTTCACCACTCAAAGTTCTTCCCTTGATATGGCCATGGTTCCTTTGGAAGGAGTTTTCAAAGTATGAACTCACCTAAAGTCATTGGCTCTTCCAGCTGCCTAACAACCCCGGATGCAGAGCCTTCTCCTTGCTCTGCATCAGGGCTGGTGAACCCGTGACCCTCCCATCAGTCCCAACCAGCATGATCAATGGTCAGGGGTGATGAGAGCTGAAATCCAGTAACTCTTAGAGACCTAGAGGTTCCTCGCCCCAATTTACTCCATCAATTTTCAGGTGTTAATTGAGAGAACAACCTCTGCCTAAACAGATGAGAAATTTTAGAAGGCTTTCGATCACAGATCACTAAGCTTGGGACAGTCTAGCCACTCCTGAGAAATAAATATTTTATAAGAGAGGCATTCTCCACAATTAACTTCCCTGGTGAAACTGATTTTGTTTAATTATTTATAATAATAAAAAATCCCCAGACCTCCAAAACTTGCCTGATAAAAGGTGATTGCAGGACAAGGAAAGTTCTCAACAAAATAAGAAACTTCAGCCTTTGTTATCTACGGGTGACAGTGAACAACACTCACAAAAGGTAACTTTGCAGTCGCTTACATGTGTATGATTTTGATAGTCTTAAGATTTAGTGTCAGGAAAATAACGTAGTCCTGGACACACAGCAGAGTTAACCGCAGGTTTTCTTGAAGCTTCTGGCTGTAGAGCATTAACTGGACAGCACAACGCAGGAACTCAGCAACTCACTTGGATAACTATATACAGTATTTATTGAAGCAACTAGTATCCATAAGTTACTATGTACAGACTTTACAAATAAAAGAAACAAAACATAAAACCTCTCCTCTCTGTCTCTCTCTCTCAACCTTCAGTACACCACTAACAACCAACCACACAAGCTCTCACACAGAGCTCATTCTTTAGGAACTCATTGACCAATCACAGGTCGTTGCTAAGGGTCTGGAGAGAGAGCAGATCTTGGCTTTCTGCCAACTGGTAATTGCTACAGAGGTGATAAGCTGACTTTCTGCAGGTAGGCACTTTGAAATCTCTAACAGATAGGTTGGCAGTCATGAACTTAGGCTGCCTTCCAGCAGATCGATGGACCAATGGTCTGGATCATCTTCCTAGTATTCCTATGATCATGTGGGTCATGTCTGGGAGGGCCAGCATGTAGAACTAGAGAAAGGATATAAAGCAGGGTGTGATGGACAGCTGAGCTAGACCAGAGTTTGGTGATGCAGTATCTCGGAAGTCCACCAGAGTGCTGGAGTGCTCTCTGATTGGCTACTAAGAGAGTCACAGTCAGCAATGCTTATTAAGAAGTTGCTTGAAACCACAGGAGGAGAGAGGGCTCTTGTTTTTTGGTCTTGTTTGCATCTTGTTGGCCATTGTGAGAACATGACGTTGGACTAGATGGGCCACTGGCCTGATCCAGCAGGCTCTTCTCATGTTCTTATGAGCATAATAGCTGGGGGGGGGTAGTATTGTGTTTGCATGCCCTGTTCCCACCTACCAAATGCTCAAGATTCTGCTTCACAAAGGAGTCTAGTCACGTACCTGTCAAATGTACGTAGTAAATCGCACCCTGCGAAAACTGAGGTTACAGATTGCATGTAAGCAGCATGCATGTGTTTAAGTGGATGTATGTAGGCTTAGTCATGCTGGCCACATGACCTGGAAGCTGTCTGCGGACAAACGCTGGCTCCCTTGGCCTATAGAGCGAGATGAGCGCCGCAACCCCAGAGTCAGACACGACTGGACCTAATGGTCAGGGGTCCCTTTACCTTTACCTTTACCTATGTAGGCTTCTGAGCCATGGACACGACATGCATTCATTTCTACAATGTGTAGCCATTGACAGAATGCAAATATGATGGCTTATCGAGAACTGGAGAGGACAATTGCAAGCCCATGGTGGCATCCAACTCTCTTGCCTCTTTTCCAACATTGGACATGCATTTTGAACATGTAGGCAAATCCTACAATGAAGGCAAGGGTGTCTGGGGTTAGAGAAGCAGTTGCTCGGTTGCCAAAGCACCACAACTCTGCTGAGTTGCTCTAGGTGACAAATGTGGTGGGTCTACTGAACCTTGAACATCTCTGTTTCTCCTGTCCAGCAAGCTCAAGTGCTGTTAGTAACAAAGATTCTATTTGTGACATCTCTCACGAAAGTTTCGCCAAGTTTATTTCCCATATTCACCTCACCCCCAGATTTACTCCTGCTGAGGCTCACCGAGATGGTCCACATTTTGGATTCAACTAAACTTTAAGGGTGCTTCTTTCAAAAGATGCTTTAGTGAAATCAATTTCTCTCTCTCTCTCTCCTGCCTGTAAATCAAGCCTTCACAATGGATGGTCCTGTTTTTATTTTCTCGGCTGCCGACTTCTGGAAAAAGGGCTCGGTGGGGCAAAGTGGTGATAGAAAGGCCCAGCTCCGACCTCTTCACTTTCGGCAGAAGGTTATTGTCTTAAATAGAGCATCTAGCTTTGCAATTCCCTGTTTGATCCTTTGCAACTCTGCCTTAGACACCTGATATATAATTTCCATCCTCCTCCGCTGCCGCCTGCCCCTCTCTGCACACACCACCCCCTAAAACTCCAACGCATTATAACAGGAACTAATTTTGTCTGGACTATTATTAGATCATGAGATCAGGGCCACATAGAGGTCGTAAAATGTTTCATTCTCTCCGAACGGCCATCGTGCCGCTATCAGGTGCCATAACGTGAGGTTTGCTTATTGTGCATATTGCTTAGAGTTGCAAATTGCCCATTACCCAGCTTAAACACCTGGCATTTACATCCATTATAACCCTGATGCCCCCCCTTTATGGCCTCCCAGGAGAGCCTTCCAATTGGTCAGAAGCGCAAATGAATGTTTTATGATTACGATGAATGATGTGCGGGGATCTGTGGGAAGGGACGGTTTGCCTGGCGCTCCGGAGTTTGCAGCCACCTCAAGCCCCGGACTTGCTCTTCTTGGGAGTTGTGGACTTAGTTACCTGGGGAACGGAAGGAACTGTTGAGTGTCTTAATTAAGTAGCCAGGAGATGGAGAGTGCCCAAGAAAGAAAATAGGATACATTTGATAGGGAGGGTGGTGGTGGGGATTTGATTCAGTTTGCATATACAGGGCCACGTACCTAACACTTTTCAGAATAATGCACGACGTGAAACACAGCCATCCTATGAAACGCACACACTTCTCAATTTTGCAGTTCTCTGGCCAAGGAATGTGCACCAGAATGCATGTGCACGGAAATGCACTGTTAGTGAAAATAATGCACAGAAATGCATTATTTTGGAATAAATTGCTGAGCAAAAACATATACCTTAGGCAAAACTGCATGGACAATGTGCATATTGGGAGAAATGGGGACCAAACTGCTGGTGAGTTTTTACGAATAATAATAATAATAATAATAATAATAATAATAATAATAATAATTTATTATTTATACCCCACCCATCTGACTGGGCTTCCCTAGCCACTCTGAGTGGCTTCCAACAAAATATTAAAATGCAGTAATCCATCAAACATTAAAAGCTTCCCTAAACAAGACTTTTTTAAAAAGATTGCAAATGTAGGGAGCTGAACTTAAGATTGATACACACACACACACACACACAGAGAGAGAGAGAGAGAGAGAGAGAGAGAGAGAGACTCACCCAGTGCTTTTTTTCTGGGGGGATGCAAGGGTACGCATACCCCTAAACATTTTGAGAATCTAAGTTTGGCCTCATTGAGGGGCAGTATTTCAATATGAGTTGGAAAATGAGAGTACCCTAAACATTTATTTATTTTTTAGAAAGAAAGCACTGGACTCACCCATACATAGTATTTGAGTATTCCGTATCTGAATTTGGCAAATATTATTTCAAAGCATTACCATTTAAATTTTGTCCTTCTTCCAGTTAGCTCACAGTCACCCAGAGGAAATCCCTGTAGACACACAAAGAGTTCAGGACTATCAAATCCAACAGATGAACTCAGGAACAATGGTGAAGGAACAACGGGCGGCAAGGTAAACAGTGTTTCCGTGCACTGCTCTGGTTCACCAGAAGCGGCTTTGTCATGCTGGCCACATGACCCGGAAGCTGTAAGCCGGCTCCCTCAGCCAGTAAAGCGAGATGAGCGCTGCAACCCCAGAGTCGTCTGCGAGTGGACCTAACATTCAGGGGTCCCTTTACCCTTTACCTTAATCTCAACATTATGTTTTTTTTAAGCAACACCTCTAGCTACCCCACAAGCTGACTTCAATGCTAACAGAATTAACCCTTCAATGACAACCATGATTACTTTCCCCTTCCAGAAAGCAGTTTTAGATACCAGTTCCCGACATTTTGGTAAAAGTAATTGGATGTCCTTTTGTGGACTTACACTTTTGCAATAGTTTTTTTTTTTTTTTTAAGATTTTTTATTTTTCCAATAAGACAAAGAAAAAACATAACAAAAACACAATAAAAACACAATACATAATGAACAATAAACAAAATCAACAATAATGACAATAACAATAAACATAAGAAAGAACATATACAAACCTTAACATACACTTATCTTTGTACTTCTCTAGTTTCTATCTTCTCTGTTTGGGGACTTCCCCCGTTCCCTCCACTGCATTCAAAATTATATATATTTTGGGTAACTTTGTATCTTTTTCCATTAACATTTACAATATCTCTTAATACTCTTTAGATAGCTTAATCAAATATAAATCATCACTTAAACTCAATATCTTAAGGTATTCTTAAACAGTTAAATCATTCACATCAAAACTTCTTCTAAACAATTTTATCTAACATTAACAAGCTAAAGCCAGTTCTGCTAGCTAATTCTGCTCAAATATTCAGTTTTACACATTTAGCTAAATAATCCTTAAATTTCTTCCAATCTTGCGACACCTTCTCCTCCCTCTGGTCTCGGATTCTCGCGGTCACACTTTTGCAATAGTTGAATAGGTTTAGCTACTGTTAAAACTAACTACTTCTCCTGCTCTGTTCCCTGCAAGTTGATTTTTTTTTTTGTTATAGGCTGAAATACTTATTTTATTATTGATTGATTGACTACACATTTATTTTGTTCCCTGGGTGATTGACAGTAGAAGGTTAGAACTATAAAACAGAACAGTGTGTAAAATCTAAAACAAAATAAAGCACTGCAATATGAAACCAAAATGAAAACCAACAAATTGCAGCAGTGTGTGTGTGTGTGTGTGTGTATACACACACATACACACATACACACATACATACATACATATGAAGAAAAAAGAAGACTGATCACCGAAAAATTGATGCTTTTGAATTATGGTGCTGGAGGAGACTCTTGAGAGTCCCATGGACTGCAAAAAGATCAAACCTATCCATCCTTAAAGAAATCAGCCCTGAGTGCTCACTGGAAGGACAGATCCTGAAGTTGAGGCTCCAGTACTTTGGCCACCTCATGAGAAGAGAAGACTCCCTGGAAAAGACCCTGATGTTGGGAAAGATGGAGGGCACAAGGAGAAGGGGACGACAGAGGATGAGATGGTTGGACAGTGTTCTCGAAGCGACTGGCATGAGTTTGGCCAAACTGCGGGAGGCAGTGGAGGATAGGGGTGCCTGGCATGCTCTGGTCCATGGGGTCACAAAGAGTCGGACACGACTGAACAACTGAACAATATATATATGAATATGAAATGCTAAACCACTTCTTAAAAGTAGTTCAGGAGAATATCTAATAGTTCTTCACCTCTCTGAGAGCCAGTGTGGTGTAGTGGTTTAGAGCGGTAGACTCGTAATCTGGGGAACCGGGTTCGCGTCTCCACTCCTCCACATGCAGCTGCTGGGTGACCTTGGGCTAGTCACACTTCTCTGAAGTCTCTCAGCCCCACTCACCTCACAGAGTGTTTGTTGTGGGGGAGGAAGGGAAAGGAGAATGTTAGCCACTTTGAGACTCCTTTGGGTAGCGATAAAGCGGGATATCAAATCCAAACTCTTCTTCTTCTCTGCACAAAGACCAGAGTAAAGGTAGCAGCTGATCCTCTCTGTAGAGAATAGGTGAAACAAGAGGTTATTTTTACTATTGCATTGCTATCCTGCCTCTCTGCAAATGACCTTGAGGTGGCACGCATGATTCTCCCACTCCCCCATTTTACCATCACAACAACCCTGTGAGGCAGGTTCAGTTGGTTGAAACTGATTGCTCAAGGTTACGGGAGTGAGCTTCACGGTTGAAGGAGGAATTGCTCTTTCCCCAACCCTTGTCACATTTACATACGCTCAATTGCAGATTCTTTTTCACGCAAAAAAGGCCAGGAAAACAAATCACATTCAAATTTTAAGAATTTTTCACACATTCCTCCCATGAAATAGACTTTTGTTTTCATACACTGCTAAGTGTACTCTCCCCTAAAATATACATGTTGCAAGTACTTCATGCTTTGAAATGCATATTTGGGGGAACTGACTGCATTCCAAAATCTGTAGAAATGGTGTAAAACCTGATTGATTGTTGCATTCCATCCAAGTTCGTGACTGACAGCTTGGGCTTGTTGGCTGCAAAGAGCGGACCGAACAAATTTCTCCTGCGTCCCAAGGGGGTGTGGGGGTGGGGAGTTGCTTCTCTCCTTAACTAGATGGAAGGCAAAACAGACAAGGCAAGGGCATTCCACTGGGGAAAACCACCCAAATAAACGGCTTTCTTTAACACACATTACCGCCCGGAAGACTCATTCCTCACACGCTGACAGGGTGCGGGATGGTGGAGCTGCAAGCAAAACATTAAAGGCCATTCTCTGCCCTCAATCTTGCAAGTCTTTTGGCACCAGGCATTTCCCCCTCTGTCTCCACTTCTAAGTAGGTCCCCTCCTTCTGTTGAAATGACATCATCTCTCCTTGACGGTGGGCTTTGCAGTGTAAAGGGGTGGCCAAAGGCAACCTCTTCTTGTCCTTGCTTGCGTAGCTAGCTGTTTGCCTCCACCATAGCAGTTTTCAATCCTCCTGCCTAGCAACTAGGGATGCAAGAAGGCGTCACTTCCCCATGAGACATTGCTTCCATTCTTCTGCAGTTCGTCTTCTGCAAAAAACAAGAACAACATGCTATTCTGTCCACTGTGCTCTCTGTCCATTGTGGCAAAATTAATTTGTCATTATGCTATTCCACCCCATTTATTCCATTGCAAGGAAATGCAAATAGGTTGGGGGGGGATGTAGTCAATTACATATTGCAGGGGTGGCCAACTCCCAAGAGACTGTGATCTACTCACAGTTAAAGACTGGCAGTGATCCACCCCCTTTTTGGGGGGTTCAGGGTCAAAATTGTTGATCTTCTTTTAGGATGGAAAGCCCTGTTTTTGGGATTTCAGTCAAAGTTGTTGAACCTTTTTTTAAGGAAGAGGAAGGCCCGTTTTTGGGTTCACGTCAACATTTTTTATCTTTTTCCAGGGGGGGGCAAGATTGGTGATCTACCAGTGATCTACCACAGATGTCCAGTGATCTACCAGTAGATCATGATCTACCTGTTGCCAAAGCACTGTTGGACTGTATAAATCTTTACAACACTCCATCAATGTATTAAACAGTCATACCTCGGGCTGCATTCACTGCGGGTTGCGTTCGGCACGGGTTACAAACGTGCTGAACCCGGAAGTACCAGAAGTACTAGCACGGGTTACTTCTGGGTTCGGTGCTTCGCTCAGGCACAGAAGCACCGAATCACGCCACACGTGTGCGCAGATTTGGTGCTTCAGGTTGCGGACCTTTCAGGTTGTGAACGGGGCTCCGGAACGGATCCCATTCGCAACCAGAGGTACCACTGTACTCACAGCTCAGTGGATCAGGGCATGTGATGCAGTAGTGGTCAACAAAAGAGGTTTAAAGACTGTCTCAAGGCAAATAAAAAAAAAATGTAATATAAACACTGGCAACTGAGAAACACTCACCTGTGAGCGCTCCAATTGGAGAACAGCCTTTACCAAAGGTGTCATGGGCTTTGAAGACACTCGAACTCAGGATACAAGGGAGAAACGTGCTAAGAGGAAGGCACGCTTGGCAAATCCTCCTGCCTGGAAACCAATGTCCCCACTGTGGAAGGACGTGTGGATCCAGAATTGGCCTCCACAGTCACTTACAGACTCATTGTTAAAACCATGTTTGTGGAAGACAATCTTACTTGGCTACGAGGGATCGCCAAAGAAGAAGAAGCTACTGAATGTATTGGGGGTGGGAAGGGCTTTGAGTCCCTCCCTTTCCAAACTGTCCCCTTTCGTTGCAACCCCCCCCTCCAAAGACCCACTCCCAAATTTGGCGCAGTGCTATGTCTAGGGTGATTGTGGCTGCAAATATGACTGAGGCTGTAAATCGTTTTTCACGGGAAATGTACTTTATGGACGATTCCCATTAATAACACACCCTCAGTTGCTACGCTGTCCTGTTCTTCCTTGTTGATCTTAAGTGTACGTAATTGTTATATATCTCCATATTGCCTTTCTCAGCAAAGCTCCCCCATTGCCTCCTCTGCTCGCCCCCTCTCTCTTGCCCTCTTCCTGCCCAATCGCAATGTGAATCTGCAAAAAAAAGTTTAGCGATAATTAGCAGTGACCTCTGGCAGTTCTGTTCGCTCTCTGAATCCCGCTTGTCAGCGCAGCCTGTCAAGAGGGGCTGAGAAGAAATGAAGAATTCCGAAGGCGAGGACACACAAGCTTGCAGATTTGGGGGTGGGGGTGGGTGGGAGGAGGCGAGGTGTCCCTCTACACTACAAACACATTGCTATTAAAGTGTCAGGGCATGGGTTTTTTTGTTTTTGTTTTTTTGGTTTACTGTTGCAGTTTGTGCAAAGAGTTTTATGGATCAGCAGATAACAGTAATTATCAAACAGGCTCTTCAGCTAAAGTTGACTATAACCTTTTATCATTTCGAACCATGGTTCTCTTCCTCCTCCTCCTCCTCCTCCTCCTCCTCCTCCATCCCCCCTTCTCTCTCTCTCTCTCTTTAAAAAAGCTAATGCATTAAATTTTATTTGCTTGCTTGTTTGTTTAGTTTAGCAGCAAAAAGGAAATTAGACATTCACATAGCAACTAGGAGGCACGGAGTACTTGACCGAGGTGAAGGGGACGCTGGTATGGATAATAATTATAAACAAAGTAACAAATTGCTTTGTTAGGGCAAAGCCAAAGGTCCATCTATTCTTACACTAAAGGCCATTCAGCACATCCTCTGGGGTGAAAAGGCTGGGTTGGCCTCAGAGCGGGCAAATCACAAGGACCCAGTCAGACACTTTCCATATACACATCTGAGTGGCAAGGAGGAATGAGGGAGAAATTGGGACTCAATTTGAATTATTATTATTATTATTATTATTATTATTATTATTATTTTATTATTTGTGGGAATGTTCAGGGTGGCAGGAGAGGATATATTGTTTATTAATATGCTTCCTGACTTGTGTTAAAAAGTTTCTTTACTTAGCAGAGTGCATTCCACTTTACACAGTAGAAAACTAGTTGCAAACTCCTGTGAGTTTCTTAAGACAATACGCAATTCAATCCGGCTCGTCCTAATTCTGTTCTAATATTTTCCTGGTAAGACCCCTTGAATCCCTCCTAAAAGAATAAAGACACCGCAGTCTTATTCATAAGCAATAAAAATAAAATTTACTCGTGATCAGGCAGAGCACAGTGTGATCCCTGAAGGCAGGCTTAAGGCTTAAAGTTACAAACTTATACTAACAGGTTTATCCCATAAGGAAGATGACCTGGGGGACTGCTTGGCTGGCAGCCAGCAGTTCATTCCAGGAAGTTCGCAGGATGAAAAGAAGATGGAAAAGAGAGAGAACTGGCCTTTTACCTGGTCTGGAAAGGTCACGGCCACCCACTTGTCACATGCAAGGAAGGATGCTCCAGGCCAGGAGGAACAGGAAGTTTGGACTGGCTGGACCAAACATTCCCTTGCATGTACACTCTATGAATAATAATAATAATAATAATAATAATAATAATAATAATAATAATAATAATAATTTTATTTGTACCCCGCCCATCTGGCTGGGTCTCCCCAGCCACTCTGGGCGGCTTCCATCAAATATTAAAATACATTTAAAATATCACAGATTAAAAACTTCCCTAAACAGGGCTGCCTTCAGGTATTTTCTGAATGTCAAGGTAGTTGTATTTTCTGATTCTGATGGGAGGGCGTTCCACAGGGCGGGTGCCACCACTACCGAGAAGGCCCTCTGCCTGGTTCCCTGTAGCTTTGCTTCTCACAGTGAGGGAACCGCCAGAAGGCCCTCGGCGCTGGATCTCAGTGTCCGGGCTGAATGATGGGGGTGGAGACGCTCCTTCAGGTATACAGGACCGAGGCCGTTTAGGGCTTTAAAGGTCAGCACCAACACTTTGAATTGTGCTCAGAAACGTACTGGGAGCCAATGTAGATCTCTCAGGACCGGTGTTATGTGGTCCCGGCGGCCACTCCCAGTCACCAGTCTAGCTGCCGCATTCTGGATTAATTGCAGTTTCCGGGTCACCTTCAAAGGTAGCCCCACGTAGAGCGCATTGCAGTAGTCCAAGTGGGAGATAACCAGAGCATGCACCACTCTGGCGAGACAGTCTGCGGGCAGGTAGGGTCTCATCCTGCGTACCAGATGGAGCTGGTAGACAGCCGCCCTGGACACAGAATTAACCTGTGCCTCCATGGACAGCTGTGAGTCCAAAATGACCCCCAAGCTGTACACCTGGAAAACAAGGAATGTTGCACTTGACTGTTCCTAGTGGATTACATCCCACATTATTATCAGTAGTAGTAGTAGTAGTAGTAGTAGTAGTACCTCTCCATCTGACTGGGTTGCTTCAGCCACTCTGGGCAGTTTCCAACAAATATAAAAGCATGATAAAACATCAAGTATTAAAAAACTTCCCTGTACAGTGGTACCTCGGGTTGTGGACACGATCTGTTCCGGGGTGCCGTTCGCACCGCGAAAGTCCACAACCCGAGCGGCGATATCGCGCTTCTGCACCTGTGCAGACTGCATGGAGTGCTTCTGCGTGTGCTGAAACCCGGAAGTAAATACTTCTGGGTTTGCCGCGTTCGTAACCCGCACCGTTCGCAACCCGCGGCAAACGCAACACTGCACTGAGTAAGGCATCACTTTCTTGGATATTTATGATAATCAGAGCATTAGGCAACCTGAGGCGGCCAAAGCCCCAAGGCAGCAGCTTCCACAGGTGCCACACCTTTGGGATTGACTGAAATGGCACAGAAATTTGCGAGCACCCAAGGTCTTGTGCAGCTTTTGTGAGATCTCACCTGAAATTCAGGCAGTGGCAGGCAGGCAGGGAAGCGGTGCCAGCAGCAACAGGGGTGGCGGCTGCGGCAGAAGTGGCAGAGAAGGGGAAGGTGGCGCGTCCAGTTTTGCCTCAAGGGATGCTATGATAGGGATGTTTCTGCACATAACCCCTTCCTCCTTTATTATCAAAACTCTTTGGCTGCCTGTAAAAACCCTTTGAGATTTAGCACATTCACGAGCAACTCAGGGCCTCGTTTTTGTTTGTGAACCTGGTCTCCGGGCCGCCACCTAGAATAAATCTCCTTCGCAGCTCACTCTGGGTCAGGAGAGAAGTTGGTTGGAGGAGACGCCAAAGCCAAACGAATTGTGTTATTAAGACATCTGTGGTGTCTAATAAAAAGCTACTGGGCAGGCGAGAGGTACAAATCATTATGAATCAATTTAGCCCCAGCCAACAAATACAGGGCATAATTCATGCTGGAGGATGAGTTAAACACCAGCCTTTTAAAAAATATAGTGTCACGTCAAGGCTGTCTCCTAAGCCAGCTTGCCTTTCTGGAATCACAGTATTTCATTGCCCGGGACACTGGGATGTGCTTATGACACAGAAGTGGCAGCCAGAGTTGGGTCTGCAGATTTTGGGTGTCCAGATTATGAATGGGAAACGCAGGGGGTCTCGGAGGTGGCCCTGCCAGGAGGCAAAATTAAGGCATCTTCGTACAGCACGGCAGGAGCAGAGGTAGATGCTTTATAAATACTGACTCAAGCCATCTAGCTCAGAACTCTGTACATGGATAAGGTTCCAGACAGGGATTTTTCCTAGTCCTACCTGCAGATGTCGGAGATTGAACCTGGGACCTCCTGCATGCAACAGATGCTGGACCACTGAGCTATGGCCAATCTCCAAAAATGCCTAGGAACACAGGGCACCTGTCAGTCCATTGGCCCATCTAGCTCAGTATTGTCTCAACAGACTGGCAGAAGCATTCTAATGCCATGGTAGTCATCACCCCCATCAATCCAGTTGTCTCCATGCACTGACTGGAGGCTTTTCAATACAGCAGAGGCTTCTTTGAGCAGAAAAGCAGGGAGCAGGGGTGGAGGAAGGGGGGTGCGGTCCTCCCTGGGTGAGAGCCAGTGTGGTGTAGTGGTTAAGAGTGACAGACTCATAATCTGGTGAACCAGGTTCGCTTCCCCTTCCCAGCGATAAAGCGGGATATCAAATCCAAACTCTTCTTCTGTGGTCCTTTGGAGACTTGAGGCATGGCAGGGAAGGTCGTAGCTTTAACAAATATGCTTTCTTCACCTATTTACACCTCCAGTCTGCATGGAGGGAGTCCACCACACAGAGCCTGGGTGAGTGCCTGGAACCCCATGGGTTCTTGCCACTCCTCTGCAGAGAGACAGGGAGGCACCCAACTTTTTGTAACAATGCTGAGAGGAATACCTCAAACTTGGCCCGGTAGCAAATCGGCAACCAGGGCACTTTTCTGAGCACAGATGCTACAAGCCGACAGGGCCTTATCCCTGTCAGCGACAGAGCCGCAGCCTTCATCCTCCTGTCCGAAGGTCACGATGCAGCTGAGGAGACGTGGGTCTCATCCGTGGCTATGAGAAAGTCTTTGAGCCCCTTAAGTTGGCCGCGTGCTCTACTTTGAGGGCTTAATTAAGGTTGAAGTGGTGCTAAGACCCTGGAAGAGGTCCAAAGCTAATCTGTTTACTCTCCAGACATGGAAGGGTGTGTGTGTGTGTGTTTTGCTGCAAGGCAGTAGCTCTCTCTCTCCTCGCTGTTTGGAGGAAAAACCCTGGACAGAGCAGGCAAGGCGCAGAACCCAGAACCGCAGGTTGATGTGACTGTGGCGGAAGGAAGAAGCCGCAGCCTCCCTTAATCACCAGGGTGGATTCTTGACATTTGAGGTCTGCACACGGGGGCCTCTTACAACCAGCGGATGTAAAATTAGAGATCAGACTAAGCTGTGGCCGGCGTTAGCATAGAGCCATGAGAGATTTGGACACTTCTAGTGAACTGCAAATGAGAAGGGGTGGGTTTGTTTCTTATTATTTCTCCCCTGGATTGATTTATTTAAACCTAGTTTCAGTCCCAGTGACCTATTATTTGGAATTCTGGGCTCCCCGTGTTGCTGTTTTTAATGCCAAAATTAGTTCAGGCATGGGGAAAAAAACTTGTTTCTCTCCAGGGATGAGGGAGAAATTTAAGCCATGTCCAACACATGCATTTAAAGTACTCTTATACCAGTTTAACAGCTGTGGCTTCATTCCAAGAATCATGGGAATTGTAGTTAGTTAAGGATGCTGAGAGCCTTAACAGACCCCCATTGTCCTCACAGAACTACAATTCACAGTCTCCTGGGAAGAGGGGTTGATTTTTTAAAAACTAAATCTGCAGTTTAACTTCAGTGGGGTTGTATGCAGCTCAGAGAAGACTCACTGAAATCAAGTGGATCTAAATTAGTGATGGTCATTAATTTCAATGGGTCTACTCTTGAGTAGGAGTGACACAACCCACAGTATCTGTGTGGTAAAAAAAAGCCCTCCTGTACTGTAATTCTATTCTGGAAGCAACCATTTGTCATAATGGGTAGCGGCTACCTGCGGAGTCATACAGAGGACATATGGAATCATAAAATTGTAGTGTTGGAATGGCTCCCAAGTGTCATCAAGTCCAACCCCCGGCAATGCGGGTGGAAAAAAGTACTTGGGAGCAGCCATCTTTTTCTCTGTGTAGTGTAGTGGTTAAGAATGGTAGACTCGTAATCTGGTGAACCGGGTTCATGTCTCCGCTCCTCCACATGCAGCTGCTGGGTGACCTTGGGCTAGTCACACTTCTCTGAAGTCTCTCAGCCCCACTCACCTCACAGAGTGTTTGTTGTGGGGGAGGAAGGGAAAGGAGAATGTTAGCCGCTTTGAGACTCCTTCGGGTAGTGATAAAGCAGGATATCAAATCCAAACTCCTCCTCCTCCTCCTCCTCCTCTTCTTCTTCTTCTTCTTCTTCTTCTTCTTCTTCTTTCTTCTTCTTCTTCTTCTTCTTCTTCTGTACAATTCCCCACAAAGGGACTGTGTATGGCAGTATGCAGTCATTCCCTAGGAACATTTTAATTTGTTTCTCTCTCCCCCTCCCCTAGTAACAATGAAGTTACTAGCTGCTCCAAGCAACTGTAAAATGTTCAATAATAATAATAATTTAAAAGGGGTAGTCCTCAGACCAGCTCTTAAATGCATCAGTTGTGTTGTCAGACCGGTACACATATTGAGTTTGCAGATTACAGTGAACTAATTCCAATCTGTGCACGCACCCCTGGGGTGGTGGGTGGGTGGGTGGGGAGAGGGAAATGCATTTGAAAGCAAACATACCTCTCTCGCAGTTTCCAAAACAAGGTGCAATCTGAAACAAAAGCGCCCTTTGAATTTCACTCCTCCCAATTTTGCAACGGGGCTATCCGGTCAAAAAATGCATATACTAAAGTCTGCATTAAAGGTAAAGGGACCCCTGACCATTAGGTCCAGTTGTGTCTGACTCTGGGGATGCGGCACTCATCTCGTGTTACTGGCCGAGGGAGCTGGCGTACGGCTTCTGAGTCATGTGGCCAGCATGACAAAGCCGCTTCTGGTGAACCAGAGCAGCCCAGAGTGGCTGGGGAGACCCGGCCAGATGGGCGGGGTATAAATAATAAATTATTATTATATTATTATTATTATTATTACGGAAACACCGTTTACCTTCCCACTGGAGCGGTACCTATTTATCTACTTGCACTTTGATGTGCTTTCAAACTGCTAGGTGGGCAGGAGCAGGGACTGAGCAACAGGAGCTCACCCCGTCGCGGGATTCGAACCGCCGACCTTCTGATCAGCAAGCCCTAGGCTCTGTGGTTTAACCCACAGGGCCACCCACATCCTGTTAAAGTCTGCATTAGGAATGCATATACAGTATTAGTGAAAATGACAGACTCACCTGTCCCTAGCCTTTGCTTCCAAATTTGAAGCAAACCAGAGTCCTGTGATATACCAAGACCTAAGTGGTTGAACAGGGGGAATGGGGTCTTTCAGATAATCTGGTTCCAAATCATTCACTTTCTCTTTCTTTCTTTAAAAAAATACTTTTTGTACACAATACTTGGCGGAGAACCAAGTTGCAAAACTGGGAGTGAATTTCAAACCATGGCCGAGTGTGGGTTTGCATACTGCCAGACACAAACACACATGCATACACCCTCACACACGGTAAACCTTAAGGCCACATCAGTGCCAGATTTATGTATAAGATAAGCAACCTATAGCTTAGGGCCCCACTCTCTTGGGCCCCCCAAAAAAATTTAAAGGAAAAAAAAGACACCTCAATGTACATTTCCAAATAAACACACATAAAATAAAACCTACATACAGCAACAGTGTTTTGTGTTGTGTCTATGATGTAAGTAATGGGCCCCTGCCTGCTAGCCTAAGGTTACCAGATTTTTTCCCCAATGAATACAGGACACTTTTCAAATATAGATGATAGATGATAGATAGATAGATAGATAGATAGATAGATAGATAGATAGATAGATAGATAGACAGACAGACAGACAGACAGACAGACAGACAGATAGATAGATTATTATTAAAAAAAATTGAAAAGAGAAAAAAAAATATTTTTAAAAAATTCACTTCTGCGGTCTCCTCTGTTGTGCGGCCTTCCTCTGGTTCCCTGCCTGCCCTCTTGGAGTGCTAGCTGCCATGGAGGTAGGCTCGGGTCAGGCCTGGGTTCGGCCACATGTCTTTGCTCTCCCAGTGCTCTCCTATCTCTCCTCCTCAGCGGCAGTGGCAGTGGCAGCGGCACAACAAGGTCAGGGTTTCTTTCTTTCTTTCTTTCTTTCTTTCTTTCTTTCTTTCTTTCTTTCTTTCTTTCTTTCTTCTCTTTCTTCTTCTTCTTCTTCTTCTTCTTCTTCTTCTTCTTCTTCTTCTTCTTCTTCTTCTTCTTCTTCTTTCTCTCTCTTCCTTCTCCTTCTCCTTCTCCTTCTCCTCTCCCTTTCCTTTTGCATTGGTTCCGGAGCGCCGCTGCGCAGTCATCCAGGTGCATGGACGCTCTTGCTCCTGGCCCAATTTGGGTTGCAGGGGGCGTGTCAGCTCCCCCAGTTGACGCACCTGGTGTCCCCAGTTCCCCTTTGGTAGTGGCAGCAGCAGCAGCAATCTCAGCAGCCCGGAACCGGCCTTATAGCTTCAGAAGCTGCTCGCTGCCATGCAGTGGTGGAGCTTCATGCTCCGGCACCGGGGGCGGGAAGCAGGCGGGGGCGGGGCTGGAGTGCATTCTGGGGGCGGGGTGTGTGTCTGTGGGTGGGGCATGCAGCGCGAGTGAGGATGCAGCCAAGATAGAACCCTACCGGGATTGCGCTGACCGGGGCGCCCCACCCCGTCCCGCCCCCTACGCCCCACCCTTCCTACACCAGTGCTGCTGTGGCGTCTGCCATGTTGCCTCACCAGAAGTCCCCATATGATGTGTCTTGTGCCATTGAACCAAGCATGCAACATTCATTCCCTATTAATAAACCTACAACACTTAAAATATAAATCTGGGGACATATAATGAAATTTGGGGAGATTCTGGAGATGGGTTGTATTTCAGTTCAACAACTACTTTGACAAAATAAATATTTTGTTAATGTGCAAATGGCTTTAAATACCTATTACCATAAATTACCATATGGCATATATTCAACACACACAAAAACAGTGACAATTTGTTGTTGACAAAGGACAGCTGGACATATAAAGGGCATTACCTTCAGTAGTTCAGGGCCTCCTCAAACCTAAATCCAGCCCTGGGCTACATACATTGTTCCCTGATGCACTGAGGTATTGAAGGGAGGAGGGATGTAACGAAGTTGCCCCCCCCATCCACTTTCTGGGTAGGGGCGGAAAGAGCAGGAGGATGGGAGGGCTGCTGTAAATGGCTTTGAGGGACAACAAGGTTGGGGGTAGAAACAAACCAGAAATTCTTCTTTGGCTCAGATCTCAATGCATGCCAGAGAAGAAATCAGGGTTTTAAAGATTTTGATTTTGAGGTCAGTACAAATCATGACAATATGAGCTGATGATGCTCATTCACCTTAGCAAAGTTACATCGACCCTAACAAGGGGAGCGTGTGTGCGGCACGGCGGCGATTCTGCTGCTGTGCCGACAAACTTGGGCCTGAATTCTCCAAGTCTATCAGCCTGGTCCTTCCATAGGGACTGAATTCACTTAACAACAAGAACAACAAAGGTCCGAGTTAATTCCTCTCCAATGCACATTTTGCAACAAGAGCAAAAGGCTCCCCCCCCATCTCTCCACGCCCATTGATTAGCGGGGATTATCAAGCCATTCTGATTATCAGCATTGAGTTTCTTCAAGAGCCATCAGAGGCGACGTTAAATTGATTAATCCAGTAAAGCTCCCCTTGTAATTGCACACATCCCCTTTCAAATTACCCAGCCACAAGTGTGCTGTATTTGACGGGAAGGGGTTAGGGCTCCATGTGTGTCTGCAGGAGCCTTCTCGCCCCTCGGAAATCAGAGTTCAGCAGGCAGAATCTCATTTGCAGGGCCCCTTTGTAAGTGTCCCCCTCCCCAATGTTTCCTTGGAAATGTAAAGTCATAGAATCATAGAATCCTAGAGTTGGAAGAGACCACAAGGGCCATCCAGTCCAACCCCCTGCCAAGCAGGAAACACCATCAAAGCATTCCTGACAGATGGCTGTCAAGCCTCCGCTTAAAAAGACCTCCAAAGAAGGAGACTCCACCACACTCCTTGGCAGCAAATTCCACTGTCCAACAGCTCTTACTGTCTGGAAGTTCTTCCTAATGTCTGCTTCTTCAGTTGGAGGCCGTAATTTTTCTGAATACCAGTTGCTGGAAACCGTAATTTTTCTGAATACCAGTTGCTGGAAACCACTGGAGGACAGTGTGCTCACACCCTGCTTGAGGCATCTGGTTGGCCACTGTGAGAACAGGATGCGGGACTAGATGAGCCATTGGCCTGATCCAGAGGGCTATTCTTGTGTTCTTATGGCTGCCTGTTGATTGCTTGATGATAAATAAATGTTTATAGAATGTATGAAACGGTGCACACCAACAAATACATTTTAGAAAGGGGCAAGATTAGGCATGGATGCAGAAAGCTTTATAAAAAAAATCAGGAATCCTTTCACTCCTTTCCACTCTCCTTTTCTTCCCGCCCAGAGTGGTCCTGCCCTCTACCTGCCAGTCAGAGCTGCCAACAGAACCCTCTCCTTCTCATCATCTGCTCTCCAGCAGTTGCTACAAGCTGCCCAAGGGATAGGCCAGCAGCGGCAGACATGGAGAGGCAACAGGATGCTCTCTCACAGCTGACCCTGCTGCTACCATTTTGGTTAGGCACCAGTTCATCCTCCTCCCCAAGCTGGGTGGCATCAGCGCTGGCAGGAGGAATAGAAGAAGAAGAAGAAGAGTTTGGATTTGATATCCAGTTTTATCACTACCTGAAGAAGTCTCAAAGCAGCTAACACTCTCCTTTCCCTTCCTCCCCCACAACAAACACTCTGTGAGGTGAGTGGGGCTGAGAGACTTCAGAGAAGTGTGACTAGCCCAAGGTCACCCAGCAGCTGCATGTGGAGGAGCGGGGACGCGAAGCCGGTTCACCGGATTACGAGTCTACCGCTTTTAACCACTATACCACACTGGCTCTCATTCCAAATCAGAAGCCAGGATGGCTTTCGTAATTCCAAGACTGTCCCTGGAAAATTGGGACACTTGGAGGATATGCCGTGATGAGGCCTTTTCAGTGGTGGTTTCTCCTTTTCAACCCCATGAGTTGCTTCTGATTTCCTCATTATTGACTTTTAGGAGGGATCTGAAAACATCCCTTCCAGCATGTGATGGCTCAGAGATAACTGTTGCTGGCTACCCTGATATCACTGGCAGAATGTTTCATCTGTGTTGAGAAGGCTGCTCTTTATATTCTTGGTATATTCTTGGTGGATTTGTCACCTAGGTTGTTTAGTCATGTCCGACTCTTCATGACCCCATGGACCAGAGCCTGCCAGGCACTCCTGTCTTCCACTGCCTCCTGCAGTTTGGTCAAACTCATGTTCCTAGCTTTGGTCCAACCATCTCGTCCTCTGTCGTCCCCTTCTCTTGTGCCCTAGGGTCTTTTCCAGGGAGTCTTCTCTTCTCATGAGGTGGCCAAAGTATTGGAGCCTCAGCTTCAGGATCTGTCCTTCCAGTGAGCACTCAGGGCTGATTTCCTTCAGAATGGATAGGTTTGATCTTCTTGCAGTCCATGGGACTCTCAAGAGTCTCCTCCAGCACCATAATTCAAAAGCATCAATTCTTCAGCAATCAGCCTTCTTTATGGTCCAGCTCTCACTTCCATACATCACTACCTTAGCGAGCCCCTTTTGCCCTGGTTGAGGAACAGAGGCTTCGGTGATCGGTTTTCTCTCCATTTCTAATCTGAAGGGGCCAGTTTTGGATAGAGTTGGGGTTATTGCGGCAGATGGGGAGGCCTCGTCTACTTCAATCCTTTCCGAGGAGCCGGTGCGTGGAAGGTCCGGGCAATCTCTCTGCAGGCCTCCTGGTGAGCTTGGCTCACAAATAAAGGCCGGCAACAGAGTGTGGTGCTTATGATAGGAAATGAAAGGCAAGGAGAGTAAAGGAGCCAGCAGGGGGGACACTTCACAACCGCTTTGAAAGGGGGGGGGGAATAAAATAACCAACATCTGATGTTTGAAATATAGCAACAAGCCTTTCTGGCATCTGGAAAAAGAGGGCTTTATTGTCTTGATAACAGAGGGTTTTAGTTTTATTTTTATGTTTTGCTCCCTGAGTTTCTCAGGCTCAGCTCCACCCGCTGTATCAAACGTGAAGTTAAGATTTCTTGAGGGCTTCTCTTTCGAAAAGAAGTGGTCTCCCCCCCCCCCCCCGAGTTAAACCTGTCTGTGCAAGAATGAAAGGAGAGTGTTGTTGAAAGCAATGAGGAAGGAAGAAAGACGCCGTTCATGTGGGACACGTTTCTCTGAAACTTAAGCAATTCTCAAGTTGTCGGACTCAATATGATCTTAGAAACTGCATGCATATGGAACTCTGAACTCTCTCTCTCTGAGTTATCTGAGTGCATCCCTCATCCCAGAATTCCCTTGTCTGTTAACAGAGGAAGACTCATTCCACTTTCTCTGCTGGTCAGCGTTGATGGGTGTTGTCGTCCCAAAATATCTGGAGAGCATCAGTTGGCCAAGGCTTAGCTAAACATGATGGTCCTTGCAGGGGGAAATGCCACTCTCAGTTTTGGGTGGGGGTGAATTTGCCACACACACTCTGCCTTTAGTAAGGTGGAATGCATTCTCCCAGAGATGAGTTGTGGCTTAGCACATGGACATTTGTTAAGGAGTGGCTGTCTGCCATTTTAAGCTGGTTCCACCCCAAGTCTTTCTCTTGTTTACTTGCAGAACCCTCCCTCCCTCTCTCCCCCTCCCTTCCTGCATAGTGTGTTCTTTGCTAGTTGCCTTTTGGGGACTGAATAGGATTTTCTGGGGGGTGTCCCTGACTGGCCTTCGAAACTGGGAAGATTTGGAACAGATGGAAGGAAGTTCTCCTTCATGTGGTGCGTAGTTAAGCCATGGAACTGCCCCCTGCCAGAGGCCACTGACTTGGATGTAGGACTGGATAAATTCATGGAGGAGAAGGGTATTGATGGCTGCTAGTCACAATGACTATGCTCTGCATGCACTGTTGGAGAAAGTGTGGTTCAGTTGCTGTAAATTACAAATGCTAATTGTCTTTTGGGGACTGAGAAGGAATTTAGGGGGCTGGCCCTGCTTGGCCTTTCAGACTCTGGGAAGATTCAGGACAGATAGAAGGAAGCACATGCACCAGTTTCTGAATAAGAATGGGGGTGGCACACAGTGTGTGACATTGCACTCACAAAGTCTTGACACTGTACATGTGATATCAGGATGTTGGAGGAGCTGGGGTGGAGCTGAGCCTAGCGGCATCTCCTTCTTCTGTCACCACCTGCTTCCAGCCTCTTTCCACTCCACAGCAGCAGCAGCAGGAGGAGCCACAACCATTGAGGCCATGCCATGCTCAGCTCTGTGCTTGGCCTCCTTAGGAGGCCTTTGGACTTTGGGGGGCTCGGCCTTCTCCTCCCCCAAAAGAGGAGGGTGATGGCTGAGCCCCTAGGAGGAGGCACCCCTGGAAGTCCTTCTGCATGCAATGCGTAGTTCAGACATGGGACTCGGATGCTGGGCATTACAAATGGGGAGAGGTGTTGGGGCATTCCGGCCTTGCTTGCATGCTTTGT
Organism: Lacerta viridis; assembly: GCA_900245905.1. Classification (NCBI taxonomy): domain Eukaryota; kingdom Metazoa; phylum Chordata; class Lepidosauria; order Squamata; family Lacertidae; genus Lacerta; species Lacerta viridis. Next base: position 87,112 of record OFHU01001610.1, read on the forward strand.
AAGTAAGGGAGCGGGTGGCGCTGTGGTCTAAACCACTGAGCCTCTTGGGCATGCTGATTGGAAGGTCAGCGGTTCGAATCCATGCGACGGGGTGAGCTCCCGTTGCTCTGTCCCAGTTTCTGCCAACCTAGCAGTTCGAAAGCACACCAGTCCAAGTAGATAAATTGGTACCACTATGGTGGGAAGGCAAATGGTGTTTCCGTGCGCTCTGGCTTCCGTCACGGTCCTCCATGCTCCAATCGCAATTTAGTCCTGCTGGCCACATGACCCGGAAAGTTGTCTGTGGACAAACACTGGCTCCCTTGGTCTGAAAAGTGAGATGAGTGTCACACCCCATAGTCGCCTTTGACTCGACTTAACCGTCCAGGGGTCCTTTACCTTTTACCTTACCATGCTTCCCATTGGAGCATTGTGAGAACAGGATCCTGGAACAGAAGGACCGTTAGCCTGATCCATTAGAGCTCACCTTATCTTTCATTTCCATGTCCCTGTCAAGGCAGCCTGAGGGCAACAACATCCAACCTATGGGTGAAGGCTTCTCTCTCCTGGTTATTTGAGTTACAGGTAGGTAGCCGTGTTGGTTTGCTTAGTAAAATAATAATAATAATAATATCCAGGTCTCTTTATGGTTTTAAGTTTGATAATGAGTTGCTTAAAACTTAAAACCATGGAGAGACCTGGTCTGAACAAAGACATTAGATTCTTATCTCATTATACATGACAAAGCTATCTTTAGCCATCTCACCCCTTGCTTTTTCCTTTAGGACTAATTGCAGTCGTTAACAGTCGTCAACAGGTTTTCCACACCCATCAGCCAATCCCCCATTCCCACCACCCTTCTGAGTAATACCCCTCCTCACTCTCTCACTATATATAAGGGTCTGGTGACTTCTGTTTCAGTGTATCTGAAGAAGTGTGCATGCACACGAAAGCTCATACCAAGAACAAACTTAGTCGGTCTCTTAAGGTGCTACTGGAAGGAATTTTTTTTTATTTTTTATTTTGTTCTGGTTATTTGAGTTTCACATCGGAGTTTTTGCCCACCTTGGCGTCTCTTACACTGACGGGACGGGAAGGGGGTCGGGAGCAAGGCCTCACCTCGCAGCTTCATGGTGGTGCGATGGAGACCACCGAAGAGGCAAGGTTAATCGCCATGACGACAGCAGCTCCCAAGCATCTTCCTGCTTCCCCCCTTTTTTATTTCATTTTATCTTTTCTTTTTTGCCACCTCCACTGAATGTGTTGTGCTAATCTAATTTGTTCAGCTCGGCAACTAAACAAATATCCACAGAGTAGGCTGGTTGCTTTCATTCAGACATGTGGCGAAGGAGAGAGCATCACAGAAATGATATTTCCTTTAGATATCTGATGAGGCAGAAAGGAGGATCCAGGGAGGGGGGAGGGAGAAGCAGGGAAGGAAGGCAAGCTAAATGGAAAGGGACATTATAAGTACTGGCAGGTTATTATTGCAACAGTGACTCAGATCATCTTGGATTCATCTGGTACTTGTGAAATCCTAATATGAACATCTTAACAGGATGCTAGCCTGGAAAGACCTTGGCTTGGAGGCAGTAGCGAGAAGACAAAATCAGAGGCCTGCAAATTTTCCTTTCGCCCCGATCCCGGGAATAACGGTCTCCTTGCAAGGCTTGCCAATGATCCCTTGCAAAATAATCCCCTCGAAAATCCACAATGCACTGGAACTCATGGATATGCAATGATGCTAAACGTTGGAAGATTCGGGACAGATAAATGAAAGCGTTACTTCATGCAGGGCATCGTTATAACTATGGAACTCGCTCTCAATATAGGCAGTAATGGCCACCGACCTAGATGGTTTCACAAGAGGATTTGACAGATTCATGGAGGAGGCTGCTGTTTGCTCGGCCTCCACAGTCAGAGGCGGTGATGCTAGAAGCCGTAGCAGGAGTGGAGAGCCTGTGTGGTGTAGCGGTTAAGAGTGGTAGACTTGTAATCAGGTGAACCGGGTTTGTGTCTCCGCTCCTCCACATGCAGCTGCTGGGTGACCTTGGGCTAGTCACACTTCTTTGAAGTCTCTCAGCCCCACTCACCTCACAGAGTGTTTGTTGTGGGGGAGGAAGGGAAAGGAGAATGTTAGCCGCTTTGAGACTCCTTCGGGTAGTGATAAAGTGGGATATCAAATCCAAACTCCTTCTTCTTCTTCTTCTTCTTCTTCTTCTTCTTCTTCATCTTGCTTGCAGGTTTCCCACAGGCAGCTAGTTGGACCCTGTGAGAATAGGATGCTGGGCAAGAAAGGTCAATGGCCTGATCCAGCAAGCTCTTCTTGTTTAAAGGTAAAAGTAAAGCGAATGACTCTGGGGTTGCGGCACTCATCTCGCTTTACTGGCCGAGGGAGCTGGCATACAACTTCCAGGTCATGTAGCCAGCATGACTAAGCCACTTCTGGTGAACCAGAGCAGTGCACGGAAACGCTGTTTCCCTTCCCGCCAGAGTGGTACCCATTCATCTACTTGCACTTCATGCTTTCGAACTGCTAGGTTGGCAGGAGCAGGGACCGAGCAACAGGAGCTCACTCCATCGCGGGGATTCGAACCGCCGACCTTCTGATCGGCAAGCTCTAGGCTCTGTGGTTTAGACCACAGCGCCACCCGCGTCTTGTTTACTTATTCTTGTTTACTTATGTTCTTATTGCTTCTTCCTTTTCTTGATCAGTTCTTTTCCTCTGGCTGCACCTCTCCTCTCTTGGACACGCCCCATTAAAAATGTCCACCTTTCATTGGACGCCAGGATTGGAGACCCCCCATGCTTTCCATTCAGAATATTGGCGGAAATAGCTTCTCTCTGAGAACGTGAGGCAGCATGTGATGTACGCATCTTTTTACATTGTTGGGGTTGGTGGGTTCATGCACCTCAATATTTTGGTGAACATTACATACGATTCTAGTCCTAGAAGATTTTCTCCAGTGAGGAGGAATACAATTCAAGTTCTCTCTTCTTCTTCTTCTTCTTCTTCTTCTTCTTCTTCTTCTTCTTCTTCTTCTTTCCTCTTCTTCTTCTTCTGCCCCCCCCCCATTTAATCTTAACTAATTATAGTTCTACAAAATTGAATTTTAAAGTTCTACAAAATTGAATTTTAAAGGTTCGGTCCCTAAAGGGGCTGAGATGTAATTTGTTGTGGATATTAAATTGTATAAAACTGGCGCATACGTGTATAACTCCCCGTGAAGAACAGCTGGCACTCATTTGAATCAGCAATAATTCAGATGTTTTAGGTGGAACCTGATAGCACCAGAGAAAATGGTGGCTGGTTAATTCATCTCCTGATGGTTGGGGAAAAAAGTGGTTGTTTTCCTCCCTCACCAAGATCACGCAATTCTTTATTCTTTAGGCAAGCTTAGTAGAGCTGAGAAAGGTTCCCCAGTCGAAGCTCTTGTTTTAAATTTGGGTGGTAGGGCAAAAATGGCCTCTTTAAAAAGGCGTGTGTCCCCCCCCCCCGGGGAGGACATTTTTCGAAAGTTTTGTCAGTGTGGTGGGCTAACAATCACCACTGGGGAAGAGTTGACTTTTTAATCTCTTTTTTGAAATAAAATAAGCACTGGCTGATGGCCTCTGAATCCCATGCACCATAGGTGTCAAGTATCCCGTTTTGGACGGGATTCTCACGTTTCTAAACGCGTTTCTAAACGCTGTCCGGGATTATTGAAAAACCCATATAATACCAGGTTTTCAAAGTTTCAAAGGACTGCTGTTTCTGCCTGGCTCACAAGTCACGGGCGATGAAGGGTTAAAGGATGCAGCGAAGAAATCCCGCCTCCTGCCTTTAAGGATTGGATGCTGCAAGCCAGGGGAGCAGAACAAGAACAAAAAAAACCACCTAGCTGAGCCTTCATTGGCCGCCTCGGCTGCCACTCGCTGGTCCCTCCCAGAGCTCCTTTGCGATGCCCCACTGGAGCTTTGAATCGGCTCCAGACAGACCCGTCTCTCTCATAGGGCTCTCTCTCTCTCTGTGTGTGTGGTGTGTGTGTGTGTGTGTGTGTGTGTTGTGAGAGAGAGAGAGAGAGAGAGAGAGAGAGGAAAGAAACCCACTGAAAGAAAACAGCACCGGCTCCTGCCAGCAAGCTTGGGGCACAGTTGCCTCAAGGAGGAGAGAGGGGAAGAAGAAGGGGTGCCTTTTGGGGGGGGGCGGGCTGGTTACAGAAGGGAATGTTTTTAAACGGTGGAACATCAATAAAAACCCAGCCGAGGCTCCCGCCTCCCTCTAAAACACCATTCGGAGTTCAACTTAATTCCAGGCATGCATTCGATTCCCTCGCCATTAGAGGGATGCTGGACCTGTGTGTGTGTGTACCTGTACGCGCGCTTGCTTGTGTATGCATCATAGACCTGGGGGCTGCACTTTGGGCTGGGTGCCCCAGGAGTACCGTCCTCACTCCCCTGACCCTGTAGCAGCAACAGCACTAGAACTTGTGTAATAGTCCCAAGCTGCATTTTCTGCTGGGCTTGCCAGCCTCTACCAGCCTCAGAGCTAATTCTCCAAAGCTGGAGCAGAGTGGAGGGATGACAACCACATATCCGCGTCTCCCGTCAAAAGCTGCAGCAATCTACCGCTCGGCCGCGTGCGTACCTGTCTGGGCAGTGGTCGGCGGTTGGCCTGCTGGGCTGGGGGTGGGTGGGAGACTGTACTTGCACAATGTACAAATATGGAGTTTACATTGCTGCTCCGCCCACTTTTGCTTCTGGCTCCGCCCACCACTGCCATGTGACTGACTGTCATAGGTGAGGCTGCTGATCCCTTATTTTCAAATCCAAAAGTTGACAGCTATGCCATGCACTAGGTGTTATTCTGGAGCAAATATATTGGTCTCCAAAACATTGTAAAAGGTATGCTTAATGTGCATTATGTGGAGGTTTGCGTTTGCAGAATGTTTTGTTTTTCAGTGAACTGCAGAATGTGCTTGTGCAGCGAAAGTGGCAAAAAGCGGGTGGGGTCTTTGTTTCAATGCTATGCTAATCCATGACTCATCCCTGAGAATCTGCATCTCTCTCGGAGAATCTGCCAGCATATTGGAGAAGCGAGTTGCTTATCTGCATCTTAGAGAATAGTTCTTGGACTATATTAACAAATAAGAACTTAGATGAAACTGGGCTGTGTTGCTCGCTGTTTAAGAGCAATGTGTTGATTTGTATTTACCATATAACATTTTTTGTGTGCAACAAGTTTAAAGACAATTTGAGGTAAAACTTGGGAACTCCTCTCTTGGTGTGGAGAGCTTACGGATTCATACTCTGCACATCGTCCAGATCAGGGAATTCTGCTCTCATAACTCTGATGATAATATAGTGTGGGGAAATGATGGGTCTCCAACTGTGGTCAGTATTTTTGTGTGGAATCCATCACAGAACCATAGAATCAGAGAGTTGGAAGTGACCCTGCGGATCATCAAGTCCAATTCCCTGCAATGCAAGAATATGCAGCTGTCCCATACGGGGATTGAACCTGCAACCCTGGCATTATTGGCACCACACTCTAACCAACTGAGAGAACTCATCATTTAAGAGAAAGAGAGAGAGAGAAAGAGAGAGAGAGTGCATGTCCCCTGGGAATGGTAAGGTACCTGGACCCCATGAACCATTGAAACATAATGAAAAAACTCTCCTCTCCTAATCTGGAGTGATGAGTTGGGGGTGTTAGTCTGGCACTTTTGTATTTTAAAAAGACCTTTGAAGTGGTTTCCTAAATATAGAGTGAGGGACTCGCGCAAAATGCATTAGAAATACAATGCGGAAATTGAAGCATTAATAACCTAACCACAACAAACAAAACATCAAATTAAAAACAGGAGAAGAAAATATTACACACAATTGAAAATACGAGAGATTTTGCCAGACACCTGAAAACTAATGATTTTGAGTGGCAGGTCTCTCATTGGGGAGAGTTCCATAGTGCAATTTCTTTTTTGTTTTTCAAAGAATGAAAAGTTGTTATTGATGATCATTCATGGCCACACCGACTAGACACATCTAATGCACGTTCTTTGACACAGAAGAACAATTCCAGAGAGAATATGGGAAAGAGGGGGGCATTCTTCTGGTCTCACATGTAAATGATAATTACAAGGTTTTTTAAAGGATGTCACATGTAAAAATCTTTTGAAATGCCCACATTTGTTTGAGTCCCTTTTGTGATCTTGACTATATACGAGAGCACCTTTTAAACCTTGATGGGATTCATGTCCCCCCTCCCCCCAGGGGGGGGTTGTAACCAGTGCATCCTCAAGACAAAAGAGGACGCCAGTTTGCACAGAATGTATATGTATTGATGCAAATTTAGAAATAATTACTGCAATTGAGATGGGAATGCAATTCAACTCGCCATAGCAGGGAGATGCTGTTGTGATCAGGGAACCTGTTTGCCTGCTCAGTCTCCTCTCCAGGTGCTAATTATTATCTATAGTTTAATAGATTTATTTTGTATTGTTTTGATTCTTTTAGAGTTTATTTACTTTTTAAATTATTATCTTTCATATACGTTTAGCTTTCTGTATTCTGTGTGTGCGTGTGTGCAAGCCTCATAGAGTCCTGGACTGGAAAAGAGACATGATATAAAGAAACACAACAACAACAACAACAACAACAACAACAACAACAACAACAACACTCCTTCTCATTTCTGAATCAGCTGTTCTCTCAAGGTAGCCCAGGGCACTGTAGCATAAAGAGTACAGTGTTACCTCTGATAGAATCATAGAATCCTAGAGTTGGAAGAGACCACAAGGGCCATCCAGTCCAACCCCCTGCCAAGCAGGAAACACCATCAAAGCATTCCTGACAGATGGCTGTCAAGCCTCCGCTTAAAGACCTCCAAAGAAGGAGACTCCACCACACTCCTTGGCAGCAAATTCCACTGTCCAACAGCTCTTACTGTCAGGAAGTTCTTCCTAATGTTTAGGTGGAATCTTCTTTCTTGTAGTTTGAATCCATTGCCCCGTGTCCGCTTCTCTGGAGCAGCAGAAAACAACCTTTCTCCCTCCTCTAGATGACATCCTTTTATATATTTGAACATGGCTATCATATCACCCCTTAACCTTCTCTTCTGCAGGCTAAACATACCCAGCTCCCTAATTGATTGTGGATGGGATCCGTCCCGGAGCTCCGGTTGGGTCCCGAGTTTTCCACAACTGGAGGTGCTGCTTCTGGGCATGCGAGAGAGGCGAAACCCGGAAATATACTTCCGGATTTGCCGCTTTTGCAACCCGAAATTTATGTAACCTGAGGGTAACATGAGCCGAGGTTCTACTGTACAAACAAAATACTAGAACCCCCCCCCCCGTCCCAGATTTACAGAAGCTGTCCTGGTTTTTGATTTGATCCCAGAATGTCCCGCTTTTCTTTAGGATGTCCCTATTTTAATCAGAGAAATGTTGGAGGGTATGGAGTTACCCAACCTCCCAAGCCAAGGAGTTAACTACTGTAACTATACAACCTTTAGAAGACATCAGAAGGCAGCCCTGTATTGGGAAGTTGTTTATGTGTAATGTTTTGTTATGTTTTTATATATGTTGGAAACTGCCCAGAGCGGCCGGGGCAACCCAATCGGATGGGCGTGGTATAAATTGAGTGTCTCAGTTTTCATCTGAGAAATGTTGGATGGTATGAAATATTTCCCATAAATAATAATAAATATTTACACGTGTGTCCCATGTTGCTTCGGTGAAGTGTGAAAAGGTGTGCCAGTTCTGGTCCGCTTAAGCACATCTCGCCACATCCTCTATGGCGCAATCATTTCTTTTCAGAGGTGCGCAGAAAACACCCTAAAATTAATTTCAGCAGCAGCTAGGGATGGGCAATCATGCCAATTTCAGTTTCTCTCAGCGTCTCACCCCCCCCCACCACCACCACAATCCCAATCTTCACTTCTCCACAATCCCACATCAGTGTGCAATTTAAGTCAGCACTCACCAGCATTTTAGCATGAATTTCTGACAGGACACACATTTTTGCATTTTTTCTGAATATAATGCCATTTTGTATGTTACTTTCACTAATATATGCATTTCGATGGGCATGGTTTAGCAGGAGAGCTTCACTTCGAAACTGAGAGGCGTACAAATGGCAAAGGATGGCTGTGTTTCAGGTCACATATACTTTCGGAAAGTTTTGATTTGTTATGTTCAGCTTTCAATGCAAACGGAGTCGAATTTATCTCCCAATCAGAGAAATTAAAAGAGGGAAGCAATCCAATGCACAGGGTGTGTTTGTTGGTGTGAGATATATAGATATATTACCCTACTTTGCGTTAAGTAAGTTAAACAGCAAAGACAACTATCTCCTCGCATCGCTCTCTCAGATCTTGCTGTGACACTGAGCACAAATGACCTAAAGAATAATCCATTGTGTTGTGTATTAAATAAGATATTCTGTCTACCGGGTAAGGTTATGTTGTTGGTCAATTTAAAGAGTACAATCACAATCCACAGCCTGATTGGGTCCCGCCGGAAAGTTTGAATATTATTGGTTCCCGCTAAAATGTATCTTTTCCCTCTGTCCCAATGTGTCTATAAATAGAGCTTTCCATACCCCCTATTCCCCAGTCTTGTCCTATCCCTATAATAAAGAGCTGTTCACTAAGAAGTGTTGCTGGACTTATTGCTACCAGAACCCACAACACAACACATTGTACTCTGGTCCCTGCTTGATAAGGGAAGGGTGTGTGTGTGTGTTTGTGTGTGTGTGGAATAAAGCATCTAATTATTTTGTCTTATTTTGAGAAATCTTGTGTGTTTATCTTGGAGTTCTTAGTGGATCTCATGGGCTCCCTCTGGTGGTTGACAAGGCACACTGTGGAAGAAAGGAGGGAGAAAGACGCTGTAAGGAACCAGCAAAGTCTAGGTGACGATAGGCATAATTTTAACTATTTTCGCATTTGCTTTCTGACCTTGGACACTTCCATTAATGGGCTCAGGCTATTAAAAGGAGAACAGGGATAATCACGTGTCACCCTTGGGAATCAATATTGGTTTCTATCAGTTTCTCATTTCCATAGCACTTTGCAAAACAAAATTAAAAAATAAATTAATTTTTTTTAAAAAAAAAATCCTCATGAAGATTCGTCAGAACCTAAGTGCAAATTTCACCTGGGCAGGATTCAACTGAGTTCTCTCAGCAGAAGCCCTGTGCAAGGACTTCCACTTGTACAATGAGATTCCCCCCTCCTCTGCACACACCACATGCCCTCCAAATTAGCTGGGGGGGGGCGCAGGGTGAGGTCAGGAGAACCCCCCAGAACAGCAGACAACCATAGGAGAGTGGGGATTTTTCTGTCTGGCAATCCAAAATGCTTGCCCCAATAGACTGATCACCTTAGTGCAACCCTGAATGTCTAAGTACATAAGAAAGGCCAGCAGGATCAGGCCAGTGGCCCATCTAGTCCGGCATCCTGTTCTCCCGGTGACCAACAAGATGCCTGTGGGAAACCAGGAAGCAGGATCTGAGCACAAGAGCAACTCTGATTGTGGACGGCAGAGTCAGGGGGAAGAGGGGAACCGGGAAAGCAAGGAGCAAACAGGCATCAGAGAGGCTCACAAACTAATGAAGATTAAAAATAGAGAAAAGGCAGAGACAAAGCAAAGGAGACAGAACCATAAATGAGCAGATTTGAGATGCAGACAGGGAGACGGAGATCGGCCTGCCAGAAGCTGCTTCCTGCTTCCTTTTACAAAGGGCTGCCATGAGACGGGAGCCAAAAGAAGGAAGGAGACCTCAACCGCCACCTTCCTTCTCAGAAAGAACGTTGTCTGTGATTGTTCTCTCTCCAGCACCTTTTATCAAGCAAAGTGGACTCTTTGTCAACATCCCGTGATGCCAGAAAAGGACCTCAGACTCGTACTTAATAAGGTTGTTGGTCCAAAGGTACCATCAGCCCAATATGCAACCATTTGTGATGGGGTTGGGGGATGAATGATTGCGGCATCTAGAGAATAAGACACTATTAATGTTGTTTTAATTCATTAATAAGATACTATTAATGAATTATGGTGCTGGAGGAGACTCTTGAGAGTCCCATGGACTGCAACCATTCTGAAGGAAATCAGGCCTGAGTGCTCACTGGAAGGACTGATCCTGAAGCTGAGGCTCAATACTTTGGCCACCTCATGAGAAGAGAAGGCTCCCTGGAAAAGACCCTGATGTTGGGGAAAGAACAGATTCCGATCGGCTTCCAAGGTACGACTGTACAGCGTTGCCTTCAGATATCTTCAGAAGGAAGTATAATTATCTATCTCCTTGACTCCCTTGCTGGGAGGGCATTCCACAGGGTGGGTGCCACTACCGAGAAGGCACTCTGCCTGGTTCCCTGTAACCTCACTGTTGGGAACGTTCAGGGAGGCAGGAGAGGATATATTGTTTAATTATATCCTTCCCAACTTGTGTTAACAAGTTCTATAGTTTAGCAGAGAATTATTCCCCTTTTTAAACTTGTATAGCAGATAACGTCTTTGCCAGGCTTGTTTAAGCCTCTAAAATAAGTTTATTGGTAATTCCCCTTTATTCCCTCATAAAAAGATTAGACACGACACAGTCTTGTATAAAAGTATAACAATAGTTTACTCACATTCTGTTCACAGATGGATCCCAGAAGGCAGACTTAGGTTACAAAATGTATACACCTGGAATCTATCGCATAAGGACATAGTTCCTTTGTCCTCTCTTGGCTGGAAGCTGAGAGAGCATCTCAGGCTAAGAAGTTGCTTCTTCGAGGAATGGAATCAGAAAGAGGAATGTCTGCCTCCCCTGAGCTATTTTGTTACCTGCCCAGGTGAGGTCACACCCACCTCAGGTCACATGCAGAGGAAGTCTATCCCAGCCCAGGAGGAAACAGGAAGTTCTGACTGGCTGGTCCTGACACCCCCTTTTTATGTCCCCTCTAGGAATATTGTATTTGACTGCTCTGTGTTTCACATCCCACACTCACTTCTTGCAGTGAGGGAATAGCCAGAAGTCTCTCAAAGCTGGACCTCAGTGTTTGGCTGGACAATGGAGGCAGAGACTCTCCTTCAGGGAAACCCACAAGCAGGACCCGAACACAAGAGAGCTCTCCCCTCTTGTTGTTTCCAGCAACTGGTATTCAGAAATCTGCTGCCTCTGGCCATGAAGGCGTAGCCTCCATCATGGCTAGTAACCATTGATGGTCCTACCTTCTGTGAACTCATTGGAGGTCCGTGTGTTCTAGCATTACACCACAGGGAGAAAAACCTTCATCTATTCAGTTTCTCCATTTTCTGTGTGATTTTTAAACATCTATTGCGTTGCCCCTTCCTCTCCTTTCCTCCAAACTATCAAATCCCAAATGCTGTCACCTTTCTCCATAGTGGAGTCGCGTCATCTTTTGTGGCCTTTGTGGGATGGGGAGGAGAGTATCTGCTCTCACCATCCCCTGGCGCTTCTCTTCTGCATGTGAGCCTTATCCTCTTCCTTCCGCCCCCCTCCCTTTTCAACCCCCAGGCAGCCAAAGGGAAAAGCTTCAAAACTGGCAATGTCAGCGTGGGTTGAAAGGATGGATCACAGCCCGCGCCTCTCCCAGTGGGGGAAAGGAGACTGCATTTTTAGTCCATTTACATAGGAGAGAGGAGAAAGAGAGAGGGAGAGAGATGACAGGATTCCTTTTGGGAGCTCGCCTGCCGAGGTGTTTCATGGCTTTGACTCACACAGGGATGACGGGAACCCACCTGGCTCTCGGCTCTCCTCTCTGCAGCTGTGGAATCTGACTTCACAATTTCCACTCCCTAGTGACTCGCTTTGGTTCCAGTTTGAAAACTGCGAGGCTGACAGCAAGGAAGACTGGGCTGCGACTTGCTCACGCTCAAAGGACCCACAAGAAGATAACTCCCCATTTTATTTCTGTTATATATCACACACACACACACACACACACATACACACACCCTTTTTATATAAATCAATTCCAATGAAAAAAAAATCAATTAAAACCTAGGGAAAATGGTTGCAGGGTTTGGGAGGGGATAGTGCATTTGAAGGTGTTTCAAACTTGACTTCAAAGATGCTTGCAGGAGCAGGAAAGGCCTCAGTAAGAGGAAATGCATGAGCTCTCTTATCTAGGCATGCCTTGTTGACTAGTTGGGGCAGGGGGCTGACAGAGGTGCAGACATCCTCTTGAACCCTATGCAGTGCAGGTGTCCTTCATTTGTGTTCACCTGCATCTTGCTCAAAGCAGGAATAGGTGGGGGAAATAATGTGCAAAACAGAAAGGAGGGCATTTAAGATAAACCCTTAGAGTGGTGTTCTGAAGGCAGCCCTGTACCAGGAAGTTTTTTTAAGTTTGACATTTTATTGTGTTTTTATATTATGTTGGAGGCTGCCCATAGTAGCTGATAGTGGCTGAGGAAATGCATCCAGATGTGCAGGGTATTATTATTATTATTATTATTATTATTATTATTATTCTACCGCACCCCACCAGTGCAAAAAAAAAAATCTGTTTGTGCAACAGGACCTGCCCCCTTCTTCTCTCCGCTCCCAGGACACCCTGAACCCACTGGCAGAGAAACGGGAGGGCAGGGGGAGCGCACCGCCCCTGGCACCATTGGGGAGGGGGCCCCCGGGCATGCAGCCCACCCTGTGGGCGGTGCACCATGCCACACCCCTGGGAAACACACCACGCCCCCAGGACATGCACCAGCCATGCCCCCACCTGCTCTCCACCCCCAGTGCCAGAGCATGCAGCTTTGCCGCTGCTTGAACCCTCCCCAAATCTTTTCCAGAGGGCTGGGGAAACTCCTTGTACAGTTTTTTTTGGGGGGGGGCTCCCTGTGGGGAGGAGAGAGATTGACTGTCCTGTTGCACAAGAAGAAATCCTTGTGCTGATTGAAGGAGAGACCTAGTGCTATATTGCCCTCCTGCCCTTATACTGTTGGCATACAGTTGTGAGACTGCCCCGAACCTGGAACAAAGCCTTGTGCACATTCCCGGCTACGCGAGACCGGTGGCACATTCAATATTGTCCCATCTATTCGGCCTTCAGGGATGCAATGTTACAAACTATTCCCAAATCAATAGTTAACTCTGAGGACCAAGTAAAGTTTTTGCTGGTGGACGCTGATCCACGGATTTCTCACGTGGTAGCGGTCTTTGTGGTGAAGGCTATGAAAACTAGGGTATGGTTCTTGGATGAAATGGTGAGGTCCCTCCCATTGCTCTCCTAACCTGTTGCTGTATCTTCTTTCCTGAATGGTGGGTTTTTTGGGTAGTCTCCTTTGCTGGGACAGCATGGCATGAATTTTAGCTTATTTTTATAATTTTATTGTTTATCTTTTTAAATAATGTTTTATGGTACTTTGTGTAAAGGCATGGACCTCACAAATTTAATAAACTTACTTACTTACTTACTAATATGCGATTGTTCCCCAGTGTGAAGAACAACACACACAAGCCATTGATGAGGCTACACTATTTATTATAGGTAAATGCAGAATATGTCTCTGCTAGCCAGCTCAGAGCTATGCATAAGAGTGTCTAGCATCTCTCAAGCCAGAACTGAAAGTAAAGTACAATAACAACACATGTGTGAGAAAGCAGATAGGACTGCTGGCTTTCTCACAGGATAAAAACAGACGCATGTTACACTGGCCTCGCTGTTGCTCTTGCAGCTCGGCGTGTACAAATATCCCAACATACACTCCCCAACTTTCCCAGTGAAAACAGAACATCCCCAAAATGTGAATCAGTACACTATACAGCTGAAACTTCAGTCTTCATTTTTAAGAGCTCGCTCTTGAGCGTGTGTGTGTGTGTGTGTGTGTGTGTATTAGAAGTGCATTCGGACCACCACCGCCATATTTGAAATGATACATCTGTCTTCACCTTTATGGAGCTTTTGTGCAAGCAGTACATTATGCATGTTTGCACTTTTGTCAAAATGTCATCGCTGGATGTCAACTTCTGAACTCCAAATTCAATTTTGAGACAAAACTCTTAAAGAGCCTTAAAAAAAAAATTAAAATGAGTGGTTCAGAAGATCATGTTCCAGCACAATAGGCGACTGATAGGTTTTGTGCTAAATTGTTGGGTTTCTCGGTGTCAAAATTTCAAGAGGAGTTCTTTTTAAGCTGGAAGAGACCCAAGGAGTCATCTAGACATAAGGAGATCCCTTAGTCAGATCATTGGGTCCATCTAGCATAGACATTTTTAAATGGTAGCAGCCAATCCAGAGTGTCCAAACATGATCTTTGGACATCCTGCATGCAATGGATGCCCCATGCCCCATAGATACAGGTATTCTGACATGGACTTATGCTAAGTTGCAGAGGAAGGTAGGAGGCCGTTTTATACTGAGGCAGGTCATTGACCCATCTAGGTCAGCATTGTCTTACTGGCAGTGACTCTCTGAGGTTTCAAAAAGAGGTCTCTCCCATTCTTACGTGGAAACACTGAGGGTAAAACCTGGGGCCTTCTGCACAATAATGATGCTTTGCTATTGAGCTACAGCTCTTCTTAGTGATCTTTCAAGGGAAATAATTTTGTGGTTGTTTAGTAGTTTAGTCGTGTCTGACTCTTCGCGACCCCATGGACCAGAGCACGCCAGGCACACCTGTCTTCCACTGCCTCCCGCAGTTTGGTCAGACTCATGTTGGTAGCTTCGAGAACACTGTCCAACCATCTTGTCCTCTGTCGTCCCCTTCTCCTTGTGCCCTCCATCTTTCCCAACATCAGGGTCTTTTCCAGGGAGTCTTCTCTTCTCATGAGGTGGCCAAAGTACTTGGAGCCTCAGCTTCAGGATCTGTCCTTCCAGTGAGCACTCAGGGCTGATTTCCTTCAGAATGGATAGGTTTGATCTTCTTGCAGTCCATGGGACTCTCAAGAGTCTCCTCCAGCACCATAATTCAAAAGCATCAATTCTTTGGTGATCAGCCTTCTTTATGGTCCAGCTCTCACTTCCATACATTACTACTGGGAAAACCATAGCTTTAACTATACGGACCTTTGTCGGCAAGGTGATGTCTCTGCTTTTTAAGATGCTGTCTAGGTTTGTCATTGCTTTTCTCCCAAGAAGCAGGCGTCTTCTAATTTCGTGACTGCTGTCACCATCTGCAGTGATCATGGAACCCAAGAAAGTGAAATCTCTCACTGCCCCTTCTATTTGCCCAGTGCCCATGACCTTAGATTTTTTTTTTTTATGTTGAGCTTCAGGCTATATTTTGCGCTCTCCTCTTTCACCCTCATTAAAAGGTTCTTTAATTCCTCCTCACTTTCTGCCATCAAGATTGTGTCATCAGCATATCATGAATCATAGAGTTGGAAGAGACCACAAGGGCCATCCAGTCCAACCCCCTGCCAAGCAGGAAACACCATCAAAGCATTCCTGACAGATGGCTGTCAAGCCTCCGCTTAAAGACCTCCAAAGAAGGAGACTCCACCACACTCCTTGGCAGCAAATTCCACTGTCCAACAGCTCTTACTGTCAGGAAGTTCTTCCTAATGTTTAGGTGGAATCTTCTTTCTTATAGGGAGGCTGCCGGCAGAGCCTTCCCGAGGCTTCAGGAGAAAGGTGGGGTTGCCGGCAGAGCGGCGTGACTCCGCCCTCCACCCTCAAAGATACTAGGAGCCTTCCGAGGGCTTCAGGGGAAAGAGGAAGCTGCCGACAGAGTGCCGTGACTCCGCCCCCACCCCCCAAAATACTAGGAGCCTTCCCGGGGCATTGTTGATATTTCTTCCGGCAATCTTAATTCCGGCTTGGGATTCATCCAGTCCAGCCTTTTGCATGATGAATTCTGCATATAAGTTAAATAAGCAGGGAGACAATATACAGCCTTGTTGTACTCCTTTCCCAATTTTGAACCAATCAGTTATTCCATATCCAGTTCTAACTGTAGCACTGTTTTCTGGAACACTCTAGCTTTCTCCATAATCCAGCGCATGTTTGCAATTTGGTCTCTGGTTCATCTGCCCCTGAGGGAAATAATAGTACCGCACTATTCAGTCTTGGTCAGACCACACCTGGAGTCCTGTGTCCAATTCTGGGCACCACAATTTAGGATGTATGTTGACAAGCTGGAATGTGTGCAGAGGAGGGCAACTGATCAATGGTCTAGAAGCCAAGGCCTATGAGGAACAGTCGAAGGAGCTGGGTATGTTTAGCCTGGAAAAGAGTAGATTGAGAGACGATTTGATAGCCATCTCTAGAAGGAACAAGTTATCCACTGTAACTCAGTGGTAGAACATCTGCTTTGCATGCAGAAGGTCCCTGGTTCAGTGCTCAGTATCTCCAGGTATGGCTGGAAATTTTTGCTACCTGAAACACTGCTGAGCCATTATCAGTCATTTCTGAGCTAGGTGGACCAATGAGTCTCCCTCAGTATCAGGCAGCTTTCCATGTTCCTCCGTCCTAAAGACTGCTTTGTCCATGGAATACAGTATCATAATGGAAGAAGAAGACCTCGACAGCATATGTGTCTTGAGAGCGGCGATGCACCAGGGTGTACTTCTAGGAATGAGTACTTAATTTATCCAAGGGTCCATGGCATTCAGAGCCTTGAAACGCTGGAGCAGGAGGCCTGCAAACCAGCTTATTTTAACAATTCCTGACAGAGGAACATTAATTTAATGCAGAGAAGGGAGCTGGCGAGCCGGAGCGTTAAGAAAGAAACATTGTAATCTATTACGGGGGACTAGGTTGCCGTTGATCAATATGGCAAAGTCAATAATAGCTTTTGATTCTGGAATATTAGGCTGACTGTCAGATTTGTGTTTATTAGAGGTTTTTACAAATGAGCTGAGCCGGTGACCTGAACAGAGAGGGAATGCGGATGCTCAGGCGAGTATGCGCGGCTTGGCATTTTAAGAGATAAGCAGCTGCTTCATATATTTACCTAAGGACGGTTATTTTTATTTTTATTTTTATTTTTAAAAAAACGCCTCTGGTGTATTTATTTATTTATTTGGTGGCTTCAACCTTGAAAAACACAGAGAATACCCCACCCCCCACCCACCCCACACACTTTAAAGCAGTTGCTCCTGGTTTTGTTAGGAATAACATCATCATCATCATCATCATCATTATTATTAGAGCCTTTCAGCCTGATCAGGCCAGCATCTTGTCCAGGACTCTCTTCTCAAAGTGGCCAAACAGCTGCCCATGGGAAGACCACAACCAGGACTAGAGCGGAACAGTACTGTCCCCTCCTAAGGTTTCCAGAAAGTGGCAATGAGAAGTTTTGCTGCCTCCAGTAGTGGAAGAAGAACATACCCATCTAGGGTTAGTACCGTTGAAAGCTTCATCTTCCATCACCTGTAGCTGCAGGGGGCACAGATTGAAGAGGGAGAAGGAAGAAGAAGAAGAGTTTGGATTTGATATCCCGCTTTATCACTACCCGAAGGAGTCTCAAAGCAGCTAACATTCTCCTTTCCCTTCCTCCCCACAACAAACACTCTGTGAGGTGAGTGGGGCTGAGAGACTTCAAAGAAGTGTGACTAGCCCAAGGTCACCCAGCAGCTGCATGTGGAGGAGCAGAGACACGAACCCGGTTCACCAGATTATGAGTCTACCATTCTTAACCACTACACCACACTGGTGTGGTGTCCATCGCCCACCTAGATGTAGGGGGATTGAGAGACGTCTTCCCCTCTCACTCCCCCACACCACACCCCAGGAAAACTATGTCCTCACAGGGGTCTGCAGTCAGACTGTGGAGTCAAGAGTAATTGTCCCGGAGCCGGAAATGTGTATGCAGGCACCATACCAATAACAATCTGCTCGCAATCCTAAGGATGGCACCAACAAATATGGCTGCCATTTTTCAGTGTTGACATGTGTTGGCTGAGGTTGTTGCTCTCGTTTCATCATTTCTAATGCCCGAACAAAGTGACTTAAAAAGTCAAGAACACAAAGAGCAACGACAGAGTGGACCCACTGAAAGTAATGAACCTAAGTTACTCGTGCCCATTCACTTCTACCCTGAGTAGGGCTAGCATTGGGTACGCCTATTTCATTTATTTATTGGAATGCTCTTATGCCACAAATTCATTTTTTAAAAAAACGAAACACAAAGCAGTTAACAACAATCACAAGTCCACAATAAAAACCATGTAATTAACAACAAAAAGAAATATTCAGATCACCAGCTAACTTCTTCAGAAAGGTTGATCTTAACAGTCCAAATAAGTCTGTCAGCAAATAAAATTTCTCAGCAGATATTTAAGAAGTTAATATATAGTTGGTGCCTGCTAAATCTCTGGGCTGGGCCAATGTGGTTAAAGGTTTGGTTTTATGTTGATGACAGATGAGCCTCACCAGCTCAGGGGGCATTTTAAAAAATCAGGGATGGGGAAGCTGCAGCCCCCCCCTCCCAATGTTGTGACACATGGAGCTACACATGGAGGGCAATAGACTCCCCATCACTGGATGGCATACTGGGTGAGGAACTGATTTGCATATTCAAAGGAGGGCCCATTTCCCCATCATTAAACTTGGAAGTAGAGCACTGATGATGAGTGACTCCATCTCTGAATTCACATGCCCTTGAAAGGTACCACATTTTCCCAGGACATGTTACGTGTGTTTGTGTGTATGAGAGAGAGAAGCATGGAAGGGTTATGATGTGAATCTAGCATGTTATTCTATTCCTTCTAGGGAAGAAGGAGCATAGTTCTTTGAAGGATCTGTCTCTCTCTTAGCAAGACCACAAAATACTACGATTTGGGCAGGAACAACAAACAGAGGGAGGCTTAAGCAGGGGTCATTGTGAACTGTGTGTGTGTGTGTGTGTGTGTGTGTGTGTTTCATTCATGAGCCCCAACCTGACTCTTTGTGCTCAATTCCTGACACCCTGCAGATAGTTAAATGGGACCATTATTGGTCACCAGAGCCCCACAGTTCAAGAAGAGAATGGAGCTGTTAAAAATAGGAATGCGAGTTCAAAGCATGGGGTCAAGAGAGATTAATTGAAAAATCTTCTGCAGGCCCCGACATCATCTGTGGAGTCTGCAGCATCTAGACATCTCCAGCTGTTGATAGGTTTGTGGTGAATGCAAATGAGTCCCTCCCCATTGTGGTGGATTAGTATGGGATCCAGGTGGAATTTTCTTCATTCCTCCCCTCTGGATGTCAATCAGTGCTAAATTCCAGCTCTAGACCCAAACGAGCAAGCGAACAAACAAAAAACCCTGGCGCTGACCCTGTCGTCCCCCATGCTGAGATGTTGTTTGTTTGTCTGCTTGTTTTCTGTTTCATAAGACAGTGATGATCTTGAGGTCTTACGTTGCTTTAAGACCTCTTACTTGCAGCCCATCTGTGTTGTACAGACATCACTTTTCAGAAAGCTGTGATTACAGGACAGGGAAAAGAAATAACTTCTTCCCGCAATGCACAGTTAAATATGGAACTCGCTCCCACCTGAGGCAGGGATGTTGACCAACCAAGGTGGCTTCAAAAGAGGATTCATGGAGGAGAGGGCTATTGATACTGCTAGCGGTGATGGATTTGCTCTGCCACTACAGCTGGAGGCAGTGGCGCTTCTGAATACCAGTTTCCAGAAACCTCAGGAGGAGAGAGTGCTTTTGGGCTTGAATCCTGCTTGTGGGTTTCTCACAGACATCTGGTTGGCCACTTTTAGAGCAGGGAGCTGGACTAGGTGGGTCATTGGTGTGATCTAGCAGGCCTCTCGAGAGTCCCATGGACTGCAAGAAGATCAAACCTCTCCATTCTGAAGGAAGTCAGCCCTGAGTGCTCACTGGAAGGACAGATCCTGAAGCTGAGGCTCCAATACTTTGGCCACCTCATGAGAAGAGAAGACTCCCTGGAAAAGACCCTGATGTTGGGAAAGATGGAGGGCACAAGGAGAAGGGGATGACAGAGGACGAGATGGTTGGACCAAAGCTACGAACATGAGTTTGACCAAACTGCAGGAGGCAGTGTCTGGCATGCTCTGGTTCATGGGGTCATGAAGAGTCAGACACGACTAAACGACAACAACAACAACAACAACAACAACAACAACAACAACAACAACAACAACAAGCAGGCCTCTTCTGATGTATTTATGTACATGAAGCTCCCTGCTCTATAGAACCATTTTGGTGGACCCAATTTTGCCTTTGTATAATGGGTGAAACAAACCTCAATTGCCTGCCCATACACTCAGTTGCAAATTTTCACCATAGCTGTAGATAATAGCAATGCAAGTCTTTCAGCACTGGACCCCATCTGGTTTTTGTGGCCCCTGCCCCCCAAATGGATGAAATATTCTCCCCTCACTAGACATGCAATTTTTTTTGGTAGGGGGTGGGCAAATTGGGGGAAGGGCTTTTTAAACAGCCTTGTGCTCCAGCAGCTAGTACTCAGAGACTCTGAACTTTGGGATCCAGATAGCAATCATCATCATAATCATTTATTAGATTTATATAAAACCCTTCATCGCAAGTTGATGACCTTTGACAGATGCTTGTTAAATCCCTATTCTCAGAGTACTGTAAGAAATAATATTTCCTGAATCTATTGCCAATGAAATTCATCAAGTGACCGCGAGTTTTCCTTTTATGCCGTGCGTAATTTTGTAAACTTCCCTTCCCCTTTGCAGTCTTGCACCCCAAGAAACTCAGACGTCTCAAAGTTGTTCACTCGCCTCATAGGAAACAACCTTTGATCAGTTTGGTCCCCCCCTTTTTTAATTAAAGATTTTCTTGATTTACAAAAGTGTGTGCAATGTCTCTCTCGTATTTTTTCCATGTAACATTTTTACAAATCAGTTTTGGTTGTTGAGACATTAGGGAGAGAAGGGGGAAAGAGGTGGGTGGGTTGGGGGGGGGTGAGGTGGGGTGACAATGTTTCTATTCTCCTTAATATATGTAGGGTTTGGTGTCAGCATTGATTGTGTAGGCTCTCTGTTGTTCACTTGTGTTTCTTTGGCAGTGAGAGAGGTCAGGATTGGCGTAGGTTGTGCACTCACACAAGAAACCAAAGATCACCACAGCCAACCACAAGTGGCCCCTTTTTTGAGGGGATGTAGATGCTGCTGCAGGAATCCAGCTTCACAGATGCACCAGCAGTACTCCCACACACACACAGAAAAAGGAGGAAAATATGGGTTTTCTCAATACAGCAAACGAGACAAAGCTCCCCTTGTCCAGGCTACAGCTGTTATACTGGAGGTCATTAAGGATCATCGTTGTAAGAAAAGAAAGAAAATGAGGGAGTCTACAGACCATATCCCGCTGAAAGAAATCTATGCACCACAAATGCCTCTCCTTTCTCTCTCTTTTTGCAGCTAATCTCCCTCGCGCTGCCAAAACTCAAATTAGTCCCTGGGTATGGATTGATAATATTTTTAGAGATGTAGAAGTAGTATCAGTTCTCGAGTGTGTACACACAAACACACACTCTTTCTTCTTCTTCTTCTTCTTCTTCTTCTTCTTCTTCTTCTTCTTCTTCTTCTTCTTCGATCACTGGGCTTTGCATGATCAGTTTTATAAATGATAAGAATATAGGAATCTGCTGTGTACAGAATCAGACCATTGGTCCATCTAGCTACAATGACTGGCAGAGACTCTCCAGGTGGGGAACATTTGCTGCCCTACCTAAATATGTTAGGAATTAAACCTTTGACTTTCTGCAGATGTCGTCTGACTTCCGTAGTCTCTACACAAGGACTACAGGATTAAAACATTTTATTTTATGAGGACTAGAAGCTTATGCATAATTCCATCACAGGTTGTTAGTCTACTTGATCCAAAGGAGTGACTCACAGAACTATTGTCAGTGTCTAACGATTGTGTCTGAGGCTCACAGGGCAGCTGGGTCCCTTGAGTTCGGCTGCCATGTCTTCATTTGGGATTCCTCAGAGGGGCTTGTGTTTGTTTGTCACTTTTGTAAAACAACAACAACAAAGCCCCCTTTGCAGTAGAATTAAGTCGATCATTAGTTCCGATCCCTGACAGTTGAAGAAATCAAAATGCACTTCAATCCACTTTACTGCTGTTCAATTAATAATTATAATTCTTTTCCGATAGAACGGAAGCCATTGCTGGGTGTTGTGTTTGTGAGGGGTTAATGGTGCTAAAAGATGTAAATGATTGCTTTAGCTGACTAATTTATAGTTTTCTTAGTGGAGGTGGCTATGCCAGACTCAACTCTTTTTAACAATAGTGAACCAAATCTCTGTGTCCCTGTGCTTAAAATCCTTAGCTAAAGTTGCAGGGGACCAAACTGGGAGTTTATGCAGATGCTGTAGCTCTGAGCCCTTCTCCTAAAATGACCTTCCTAGTAGAATCCCCATAAAACAACCTTCCTGGCAGAAGACTTCCCTTTGTTTCCAATGCCAAATCTCAACACTTGCAAACCTATAGCAATGTACCTATCGTGGTCTCCTTCCTTGCAAAGAATCCTGGGGACTTTGACTTGGTCAAGTACCTCAAAACCTTCTCTGAGAGCATTTCACCGTGCAAAACTACACTTCCCAAGTTCCCCTGGGAAAAGAAAGAAATTGCTTCAAAGCCAACTTCTCCACAATGGGGAGAAAAGCTTGTGTAAGTGCTATAGGATTTCGTTCCTTTTAAATTTCCCATTGCCGTCTTCTGACGCTTTATAGATTTTGAGAGGAGTAACTTTTGTTGCAGACTATTAACTCCGTGCCTATTGGACTTTCCCCATAAGGGTATAAAAACACTGAGATTTAGTGAGTTTGAAAAAAAGAAAAAAAGAAAAGAAAACCACCTAAGTATTGGGTGGGAACTTTGCCAAGGGCAGCTATTTTTGGTTGACTGCAAAAAAGGAAAGAAAGAGGTGGGGGGTTGAAGAGAAACGTCCTAAAATAAGACAGAGGTTGATTCTGCGGTTCCCGTTTCATTTTCACTGCTGCAATAGTGATGTCAGCCCTGGAAGGGGAATGTGGTGGAGTAAACAGGGACCTAATAAAAATTTAAACCAGCTTTTGATCTCCACTGCTCTCCCCTACTGCTTTCCTTTTTGGGAGACGCTTTGGGAGTTGGCAATCTTCTCCAAACTGAATTTGGATGTTGCTGTTGGCATGGCGCCACCCGCTTTCTTGGAGTGACCTCTGCAGTTTTCTAGTCCTACCAAAGAACGAGAAGGGTCATAGCTCAGTGGCAGAGATCCAGTGTGGTGTAGTGGTTAGAGTGCTGGGCTAGGACCTGGGAGAGACCAGGGTTTCAATCCCCACCCAGCCATGAAGCTCACCTTGGGCGAGTCACTCATTCTCAACCTAACCTACCGCGCAGGGTTGTTGTACAGATAAGATGGGGGGAGGAGAATGTATGCCACCTTGAGCTACTTGGAGGAAAGGTTGGATATAAACTAAATTAATTAATTAATCAGAGCATCTGCTTTGCACACAGAACGCCCCAGCTCTAATCCTGCCTGATCTTTGAAGAGCCACTGCAGGCAGTGTAGACAATATTGAGCAAGATCACACATGGGGGGGCTCATGTCCATGGGCCAAATGTGGCCCTTCAGAATTCTCTCCATGCCACACCCCTCTCAGGTCCTTCCCTGAGTGTTTTTTGCAAGCCTGGAAGGCGTCCTTCACCTCTGATCATACCTGGAGGGTATGAAGAGAAAGGAGGATGCATAGAACCTAGTCTGCTCTACAGAGGTTGGATTTGCATTCATTGCTCCCCCCACCATGGCTCTGACTCCGCCCACCATGGGCACAAAAGCAGTCCCCGTCCCCCCGAGTGAGACGTGCCAATGATCTGACGGTAGAAAGCAACAGCTTATTTTCTGATGTACCTGCATCTGGCTGGCCACTGTGAGAACAGGATGCTAGACTGAGACTAACCCAGACAGCTCTTCCTACCGTTACAAAAGCCTGTCCCTCTCTCTGCCAAGCCGTGGCAAGAGCGCCTGGGATCTCAGGCACCCACACAGCGTCTGTGTCCCTTTGGAGAATAGAAGACACGGTGGAGGATGTCGTGCTTTAAGAAATAGGGTTTATTCGCCTATTTACACCCTCAGTCTGTATGGAGGGGGTCCGGATCTTACAGCATGGCTGCCCAAAGCATCACAGGCAGTCCGTCCTTCTCCCTCACCAAGATGGATCTCAGCCTTTCTTCCTCCTTCTCCTTCCCAGAAGCCGCTTGCCCTCCTTCAGAGCAGTTATCCTGGCAACCTTCCAAATCTCCAGTCTCTGGTCACACCTGGGGCAAGGAGCTCTTGAGGACCCTCTTGTAATGCTAACAGCTCGACTCTTCCCAGACTGGTTTGTGTAAGGCAGCCCAGGATTTCCTGTCTGGCACAGCCCCACAATTTACCGGTATGGTTGTTGTTTTTTTAAAAAATCCATACCCCACTCAAAATCCTAGTATTTATTTGTTCCTAGTGTTTAGAGGGATCCCCCCTATTTCTATAACACAGTTTTCTTATGCTTCATGTGTGGAAACTACAGGTGAAACTCAAAAAAATTAGAATATCGTGGGAAAGTCCATTTATGTAAGCAATTGTTTTCATTAGCTACTGGAGTTTAATATATGAGATAGACTCATGACATGCAAAGCGAGATATGTCAAGCCTTTGCTTGTTATAATTGTGATGATTATGGCGTGCAGCTGATGAAAACCCCAAAGTTGAAATTGTTAATTTGGGGTTCTCATCAGCTGTACGCCATAATCATCACAATTATAACAAATAAAGGCTTGACATATCTCGCTTTGCATGTCGTGAGTCTATCTCATATATTAAATCCCCACCCAAATTTCTACAGGTGAAACTCAAAAAATTAGAATATCATGGGAAAGTCCATTTATGTAAGCAATTGTTTTCATTAGCTACTGGAGTTTAATATATGAGATAGACTCATGACATGCAAAGCGAGATATGTCAAGCCTTTGCTTGTTATAATTGTGATGATTATGGCGTACAGCTGATGAAAACCCCAAAGTTGAAATTGTTAATTTGGGGTTCTCATCAGCTGTACGCCATAATCATCACAATTATAACAAATAAAGGCTTGACATATCTCGCTTTGCATGTCATGAGTCTATCTCATATATTAGTTTCACCTTTTAAGTTGAATTACTGAAAGAAACGAACCTTTCCACGATATTCTAATTTTTTTTTAGTTTCACCTGTAATTGCCACTAGTTGTATGGGAAGTCTTCCTTGTTCCTCTTGGTTTCCTGAAAATGCAGTCCAAGCCGGAGCGATTGCCTTCCACTCTTGCTCCAGGTGAGATAGAAGGGCCCTTCTGGGTTTGCAGAACAGATGCAACCATTGGCTTATCACCAGCCTGGGCCCATCAGCCTTGCCTGTTCACTTAGCATTGCCTTCCCATTGCTGTGCT
This sequence comes from Lacerta viridis, assembly GCA_900245905.1. Classification (NCBI taxonomy): domain Eukaryota; kingdom Metazoa; phylum Chordata; class Lepidosauria; order Squamata; family Lacertidae; genus Lacerta; species Lacerta viridis. The sequence continues at coordinate 112,395 of OFHU01001610.1, forward strand.
CCCCCCGCCCCCCAGAAACAAGCACGCCAAGCCCCCTGGGAAACAACTCCAGCTCCACTTCTGTGGAAGCATGTGGGGTCACATCCCCCTCTCTCCCCCCATCTCGACTGAACAAGGCTTTTCCTCGAGGGAGCCAAGAAGAAAGACGCTTTTCTTGTTGTCATCGCTGCAATTATCAGCTTTGAACATAATGGCAATTTGTTGTTGTTGTTGATTGGCTTTGTTATGCAAATGCACCAGCCCATTTTCTGCCTGCCATCTCCCCTCCCCCCCATCCCTTTTTGCACAGCATAAACAGGAATATTGCACATTTAATTTCAAGTTGTCATTGGTTTCCCTCCGAGATTTCCTCCAGCCATTTCTCTGTTCAGCTGCGCTCAGGCCGGTGGGAGCCTTGGAAACAACATTTGAAATTCCAACTTTGTTGCTGCTATTTACTTTTTATCATAAAAGGGCATTGTCAATAGGTCTTATGCAGCGCTTGTAAAACCCATTTAGGAATTTAAATCTCCACTAAAACACAGAATTTATGTCTGCTTTTATGATTTACGAGCCTAGATTTCTAAAACCCCAGTTTTTAATAGTCTGCGCATTTATATGCCAAGCAATCAGCTCTGCACTCCATGGAAGACTTAAAGTCGCTAGAGCAAAAAAGATATGGCGGCTGAACTTGAGAACAAAATGTGAGGATTGCATCAGAATTGAAACTTGGGATGTAAGGGGGAGCTGACCCATAGGAACTTAGGGGGGCTGTTTGAAACTGAATTAGTTGAATAGCTGAGTTGGTTAGAGCATGGTGCTGATAATGCCAAGGTTGCAGGTTCGATCAGCTGGATACATATTCCTGAATTGCAGGGGGTTGGACTAGATGATCCTCAGGGTCCCTTCCGACTCTATGACTCCATGATTCTACTTTTCCTTTCCAGAACATTGAGCCATGTAGCTCTCCAGAGATTATGAGACTGTTCTCTCCCAGAACACTGGACTGTCTGGCTCAGTATTGTCTAACCCTGTGATTCCCAAACTTTTCTGGACCACTTTGGTTCCATAAACACATCCCCAATGCCCCCTGCTCTATATATAAAAAAAGAATTATTCAGAATTGTGGTTTGCAACACCCACTAAGGGAGATGATAGCACAGTAAAACTCAAAGCAGAAACAATAAATTGCCCATTTTGAGTTAAAACTATTTAGTTCAGTTCAACAAAATTGATGAACTTGATGCACTGTTACCAGCTTTTCAAAGTCAGATATTCATGTGCACCTTTGAAATCCTGCTGCTGCCCCCTTGCCTCTTAGCACCCCCCTGGATTACACACACACCCGCCCCTGCCGCCCACTTTGAGAACCTCTGGTCTACACTGACTAGCAGCAGTTCTGCAGGGATTCAGACAGAGAGTTATTTCCCAGACCTACTTAGAGATGTTGGGGGTTGAACCTGGCACTTTCTGCATGCCAAAAAAGGGGGAGATGTTCTGCCATTGGGCTGTGTCCCTTTCCTTCTGCACAAGCAGAGAGATGGTATTTGTATCCCAGCCCAATCAGTTTTGCAGACCCAGGGAGGGCTAACTATAATAATCACAGCATTTCATACTTCCAGGCGTAGTGCTGCGTTTTCTGGCTCCTTTAAAAAGCGCTTTCAAACTTGAAATGGGAACATGATGACCAACAACTCACCAACTAGAGAGAGAGATTGTACAGTGATACCTCTGGTTAAGAACTTTATTTGTTCTGGAGGTCCGTTCTTAACCTGAAACTGTTCTTAACCTGAGGTACCACTTTAGGTAATGGGGCCTTTCTGCTCTCATCCTGCAGCAAAGTTCTTAACCTGAGGTACTATTTCTGGGTTAGCAGGGGCAGAGGGAGGCTCCGCGCTGCCCAGGGCGACAGCGTGGAGGAGGCACCCCCCTGGGGGCGGGGCATCATGACATTGTGTTGTGACGGCACGACACAACGTCAGGACGGAGTGCGCATGCGCAAAATGTTGCGCGTGCGCACTCCGTGGCTGGGCCCCCGCCAACGCTTCCGCGGCGACGTTGTGAGCCCTCCGAGTGAAAAGGCGGTTTGTGGGGCTGCCGCGCGCGATCGGTAGCTGCCCCCAAGCCACCTTTTCACCCGGCGGGCTCGCAACGTCACCGCGGAAGAGGCGGCCCAGACGCAGTGCACACGCAGAAAATGTCGCGCATGCGCACTCGCGTCTGGGCCAGCGCTGCTGCTTCTGCGGCGGCTCGTGCAGCAGGGGAGGGCAGCCCCATAGCGGTGCCGGCAGGCGGGCCCCGCACAAGCCGTGGGGCGGAGCGGCCTTGCTCCGCAGCTTGCTTGGGGGCCGCCGGCGGGGCGGAGCGGCCCAAGTGTCACCCCCCTCCCCTGGAACCCGGGGCGCCCCGCCCCCTCCAGCGACACCCCTGTGGGTTAGCGGAGTCTGTAACCTGAAGCATCTGTAACCTGCAGCATCTGTAAACTAGGAACTGGGTTCAAATCACCTCTCAGTGTTGAAACTTGGTAGATAACCTTAAGCTAGTTTTTTTTTTCTCTCTCTCTCTCTCTCTCTCTCCCTCTCCCCTGAGTGAACTTAGCGGGGGTTTTTTAGAATAAGATAAGCATAGACAGAATGGCATATGTGGGATTTCAGTGTTATATACAATTGTCATCTCCATGCCAAGCAGGAAGAGCAAAGGTGCGCAGGCATTTCAGAGAGGGAGAGAGAGAGAGAGATTTGATGGTTGTGTTACATCAGTGGAGGTTTGGGCAACTCACAGTCTGAGCATCTTCTAGAAGAAGCACTTTGGGATTCTCCAGCCCCACTTTTATTAGTCACTTTCAGAAATTATGGGGCATTGTAATTTACTGCCGGAGTGGCTCCCAAACTCCCCCCCCCAATTGAAAATTGCTGATGGTCTTGGCCAACCACTTAATGGTTTTCTTTTTCTGCTTGTTTTAGCGATTGCAATGTGCTGTGCTAGATGCTGTATGATTTTTAATTGTATTTTTATTGCTTCTTTTATTCCCTGTATTTTATTTATTGCAATTTGCATCGCATACTGTAATGCAATAAAACATCAGAAATAAAAGAAGCAATAAAAAACGCGAGCAAAATCGGGACGGGTATTTAATGCGGACGTGTCGTGGAACCCCTGAATGAAGCTTGTACACCATTGCAGACCCACAGACTACAATTTGGGGTCCCCTGTATGGCTGCATAGAAATACTGGTGGCTGTTTAAAGGCTGCTATTACCCTATCCAAGATTTTGGAAAACTGGAATGAAGAAACCTACAATAATACTGTGTGTACTCTTACTGGGATTGTTTTCTTTCTCAGTATATGAGGTTTGCTTCAGATTCCGCATGCATTGGCGTCCGCATGCATTGGCGTGACTGCATATTGCATCCTTCTCAGGTCTTAAGGCTGCACATTCATTGGTTCCTTTGCTGTAGCAACCAATGAGGGAAGCTTACTTGGTCATCAAGGGACACGGGTGGCGCTGTGGGTTAAACCACAGAGCCTAGGGCTTGCCGATCAGAAGGTCGGCAGTTCGAATCCCCGCAACGGGGTGAGCTCCCGCTGCTCCAGTTGCTCGCCCTGCTCTTGCCCACCTAGCAGTTCGAAAGCACAAAGTGCAAGTAGATAAATAGGTACTACTCCGAGGAAGGTAAACGGTGTTTCCGTGCGCTGCTCTGGTTCACCAGAAACTGCTTAGTCATGCTGGCCACATGACCCAGAAGCTGTCTGCGGACAATCGCCGGCTCCCTAGGCCTATAGAGCAAAATGAGCGCTGCAACCCCAGAGTCGTCTGCAATTGGACCTAATGGTCAGGGGTACCTTTATCTTTACCTTTACTTCCAAGTAAGTGGCATTAGGGTTGCTGCCTGTCTCGCTAGTCTGATTTTACAGTTCCATATCAACTTGTCATCCTGACTCCTTTCTGCCACTCAGGCACCATGGAGGGACAATTTAGCACCCTGATGACAATTTGTTCTTTGTGTAATCTAAGGCACACCAAAGTGCAAGTAGATAAATAGGCACCACTCTGGTGGGAAGGTAAATGGTGTTTCCGTGCGCTGCTCTGGTTTACCAGAAAAGGCTTAGTTATGCTGGCCACATGACCCGGAAGCTGTACGCCGGCTCCCTCGGCCATCACGCCAAATGAGCATCACTTGCAGTCATTTATGACGAAGGATTTCTTAGCGCCAGTGTGCCTTTTGCGGCAAGTGATTTTATGCTCAGAGATTTTAGGCGGGGGTGGGGTTGGGGCTCGGGAACCTGATGGGACATTTCCTGGTCAGCTTCAGCACAGAGGGAAAAGCATATAAATGAAATTTAAAAAATACACAGAGGGAAAAGCATATAAATGAAGTAAATAAATAAATATGGGCTCTTCTCACAGTGGCCAACCAGGGAACTGTGGTTTGCTTAAAGTGGGCTTAAAGTGGAAACCATGATTTCCCATTGGTCTGTGTATTACTCCTCCCCTCTCTTTTTTCTTTCTGCCGCCTCCCATTTTAAACAAACCACAGTTCCCTGGGACATTAAAACTCAGGGAACTGCAGTTTGCTTAAAGTGGGCTTAAAGTGGAAACCATGATTTCCCATTGGTCTGTGTATTACTCTTCCCCTCTCTTTTTTCTTTCTGCCGCCTCCCATTTTAAACAAACCACAGTTCCCTGTGACATTAAAACTCAGGGAACTGTGGTTTGCTTAAAGTGGGCTTGGTGACAGCAAGCCAGGATCAAACCCTGGTTCCGGATTTTGGCTTTGTTTAATATTTCATTTGTTATTATAATTAAACCCACTGTTTCTCCAAGGATATAAAGGTGGTGTGCATCATTCTCTCTCTCCACCCCCCCCTTTTAATTCTATCTTCAAAACAACCCTGTGAGGAAACTTAGGCTAAAAAACTGTGACTGGATTAAGAACTTCATGGCCGCATAGGAATTTGAACCCTCATCACTACAGAAAACTGGCTGTAACTATAAATCCACAAGAATTCAGAATCTGAAAACAGAACTAGCATCTGGCTGAACACTTTGAGAATAGGATGATTGGGCTGTGACGGTCCTTTGGCCTGATCCTGCAGAGTTCACCTTATTTTCTTAGGTGCTATCAACCTGATCCTAAGCATGTGAACAAAGACTGAATGTGTCTGCTGGAGCTTGTTTCCATGTAAGGATGGGGGAGGAGGATTTAATTAAGTTTTCATTTAAGGACACTCTCTGAAACAAGGTTCAAACAAAAAACCCACAAAAAAACCACAAAAAACCCAGTCTATTTGCATTTCCCCAAATTTTGCAGTTCTCTAACCAAGCAATGTATATAAAAAATGTATACACTGAAGTGTGCAAATAAATGCATATATTAGTGAAAATAAGATAGAAACATGCGGTATGTATGTTACGGGGAATTCATTTGTGAAAATGCTTCTATGAGAGAAAAGTGTGTATGAAATGTGCATATTAGGAAGAATTTGCACTAAAATGCTGATGAATTTTCACAAGGACTGTTTTGTTTTGTTTTTTGGAGGGGGAATAGTGAATGTAAGACTGGAAAAATAAGAAGGTTGGGGAAGTAAAATGGGCACACCCAGTGCTTTTTTTCTTTAAAAAAAATGTTTAGGGGAACTCTCATTTTCCTACATATATTGAAATATTGCCCCTCAATGAGGCCAAACTTAGATTCACAAAATGATTAGGGGTATGCGTACCCCCAGAAAAAAAGCACTGGGCATACCATATTTGCTGCAGATCTATCCAAACTTGGAATCTAGCAGCTTTACAGCCACACTGCCAACATTGGGTACATTTGCTTATTCGTTCATTTGTTTTTAGCAAATTTCTTTCACACCTTTCCACTCTTTTTTTTTTAAGTGCCTAAGGTAACTAATAACCCATTACAAAAAGACATTTAAAACTATAACAAAGCAAATTAGATACACACTCCATGGCAGATTTTTTTTTTAATGAAACAGAACTTAACCCAATAAATTAAATGCCTACCGGATTTTTATTTTTATTTTTAAAATTAAATGTCTTGAGGAGGCAATGGAAGGACAGTGCTAATTACTTGTAATTAATGCCTGAATAAAATTAAGGCATTTTCACCTTTATTTTTTTATATAAAGATACCAAACATTTAACAAAAGAATCTGCAAATTAAACTATGCATAATGCATTTTCTGTTGTTTTTTATAATGTCGTTTTGCTTTGATGAGAAAGTAGGTATAGAATATATTTCAAGTTTTACTCAAATTCCCCCTTTTTGCAGGGTTGGTGTGGAAAAACACACCCAACAAAACAAAAGTTTATCCCATCACTTCAAACAGTTAGATAGATGATAGATAGAGAGATATAGATGATAGATAGATAGATAGATAGATAGATAGATAGATAGATAGATAGATAGATATAGACAGATAGATGATAGACAGACAGACAGACAGAAGATATAGATCAGGGGTCAGCAAACGTTTTCAGCAGGGGGCCGGTACACTGTCCCTCAGACCTTGTTTTGTAATAAGGCCTGTTAAATGAAGCATTTTGGTCCAAAAGGAAGATACCCAGGGGCATAACCACAACGTATGAATAAAAGAGCCAATATCATTACAATTTCTCCAGCAAGCTGCTGAAATTGTGTTGTTAATTTTACTTAATAAGAGTTGGTGCATATACCACCGACATACAGTTTTAAGAGCATTATCATGGGTTCTTGTTCAGACAAATTTATGGGGAGCCTTGGGCCAATTCTTATTCCATTCTGCATCTTCTAAGGCAGGGGTCAGCAACCTTTTTCAGCCGTGGGCTGGTCCACTGTCCCTCAGACCATGTGGTGGGCCAGAATATATTAGATAGATTGGAAGGATAGGAAATGAACAAATTCCTATGCCCCACAAATAACCCAGAGATGCATTTTAAATAAAAGGACACATTCTTCTCATGTAAAAACACACTGATTCCTGACCGTCTGCAGGCCAGATTTAGAAGGCGATTGGGCCGGATCTGGCCCCTGGATCTTAGTTTCCTTACCCATGATATAGCTAGATAGCTAGATAGCTAGATAGATAGATAGATAGATAGATAGATAGATAGATAGATAGATAGATAGAGATAGATAGATAGATATAGATAGATAGATAGATAGATAGATAGATAGATAGATAGATAGATAGATAGATAGATAGATAGAGAGAGAGATAGATAGATATGATGGAGAGAGAGAGAGAATATCTCCCATTCTCAGTCTGGCATCTCCTTAATGTTACATAGAACAGAGGAAGCTGTGTTATACCAGTTCAGGACATTAGTCCATCTAGTATTGTCTGCACCGATTGGCAATGACTCTCCAAGATTTCAGGCAGGAGTCTTTAAGACCAGTTCTACCTAGAGGGAATCTGGAAACGTTTAGCATGCAAAACTTGTGCTCAACCACTGAGAAACAGAACCTGTTTTTTTGGACTCCGACTCTAATATTTCCTGACTTTGCTGGGAGTTGTAATCCAAAACTTCTGGAGGGCGCAAGTTTGCAGAAATATTCTCTTAACAGAAAGACCTCGCTTTTGTTTAACAAAAAGATAACTCTAGCTTTAATAATCACCACAGGATGAAACAGCCACATCAGAAGAGATACCAAAGCTCAGGACTGCAATTTGCTTCATGGAAAGCAGCATTTTGGGCTTCTGCTCAGTTGCGGATGCAACTCTGTGTTTACAGACATTTGGGTGCCCTTGAGCTGTTTACTGCACATTGTGTATTTTTTTCTTAAAAGGGAGAACCAAGATCCATAGGGAAATGAAGCTTTTTTGTTTCCTGCTTAGATCCTTTAATCCCTTTGTTTTACTCCGGTGTGTCCTTTTTCACCGTTCTTTCAACCAGTTGCCCTCGAGATTAGTCAACATAATTTGAAAGTTTACCAAAGTCGGCGGCTCCTAAGCTCCAAATTGAATCCAGCGTGAGTGACGGCGGCCATTACCCACAATGCACTGCGATGGCACTGGGCAGAAGGGCGAGATTCAGGGCTGGAGAGGAAGAACGTGATGGTCGATGGTGCTTTTCAAGCTTCCATGAGTGCTGTCAAAGGAACCAGATGTTATGCCTTTCCCTCTCTTTTAATCTCATCATCACATATACATTTTCAACATGCATCTAATTTTGCAAAGACCTGGGCTATTGATTCCAAATTGTGCTATTAACCCTGATTCCAAATTCTCTCTGTGTGCCCCATTTTCTTCTGCTTCTGCCGCAATGGGAAATGCTGCTGAGGTTAACCCTGTGTTGTGGAGTAACACTAATAACATCTCTCTGTGTATTATATTTTCTTCTGATAATTCAGAAGACCGCAATAGGGAAATGTGAGACAATGTTGCTGGAAACCTGCACATGTTTGTGAATGTGCACCTTTCCCACAGACATCTATCTGGTTGGCCACTGTGAGAACAGGATGCTGGCTGAGATGGGCCATTGGCCTGATCCAGCAGGCTTTTTTTCATGCACATGAGAGAGATGTAGGTGCAAGATCCCAGAGGCTCCCTGGGTACATTGTTCATGTGGGTCCTGTTATGGAATCTGTGGCCCCTCTTCTAGGAATGGGGCAGGAATTTGGATTGATTCACATTTCAGTTTGAACGTACCTAATCCACAGTATCTGAAACAACAATCAAGCCCAAATGCAGCTGTCCTTCAGAGTTTACACTTCTCCAAATTTTGCGAGGCACTTCTCCAAGCCAAAAATATTAGGGGAAAGTGCATAAAAATTCATACATTAGGAAAGGTCACACACACACACACAGAGAGAGAGATAGATAGAGAGAGAGAGAGAGAGAGAGAGAGAGAGAGAGAGAGAGAGAGAGAGAAATAATTGTTTGTGACAATTGTGTGTATTAGGGGGAATGTGGACTGAAATGCTGACAACTCTTCATGAAGAGTAGAAATGATGTAGAAATGTTGTGAATTCAACTCAGAATCGGGGGGGGGGGAGAGAGAGAGAGATAGAGAAACTGAATTTGACCATTTCTCCATCCCTACATCCTTCCTTCCTTGATCATACCACTCACAAAAACTCTTTCTTTGCTCCCTTTGAAAAACCTTGAATATGCTGCCCAAGGAGGAACCTCAAAATTCACCTTGAAGTTTTGCTTTCAACAACATTCTCAGCCGTTTCTGTCTCCCCCCCCACATTTATCACATGGTGTGATTTTAAATCTGAAGAGCTGTTGTCCTCCCATTCAATACCAAGCAAGCGCCAACCTCCCCTTTACGCCACCTCCTTCTCCTGCTATCCTCCTCAGCTGCTGAGCTGTAAATAAGAGGGATTGATGCCGGACACCGTGCTCAATGTCACAAAGCGCCATATATCACAACAAAGAGCCACTCAGCTGTAGGGGGGGATCTGGGAGCAGATACACGGAGCCGAAAGCATTAAAAAAAAAAATGCCAGTGACCCGTCATAATTTGTCAAGCAGTTGCAGTAACTCCACCATGAGCTCACACAGTCCTCGCCGTAGCCAACTCTCTGAGTCAGACGCTGGCTTCAGATGATCCATGAATCACCAGTTGTGAGAGGGGAGGGCACTAGTTTCCTCCCCTCCGGTTTTAGCACCGCCTGTGAATTGCAGCTGGGATAAAATAGGAAGAAGCTTGGGATTTCCACTTTGGTCAAAAGATCTGAGGTTTCTTTTTCTTTCTTTTTTTAAAGAGAATTTATTAAATTTTAACAATAAAACACACACAAAATACAAAATACAACAAAAAAAACTACAAAACTACAAAAAATACAAAAATCTTAACAAATAAACACTTATTTAACTATCCTTATCTTATTCCTAACATTGTTTGGGGACCTCCTCACATCCTCTCTTCTGCGTTCATTTCTAATCTTCTTTAGTAACTTTATAACATTGTAAAATCTTCTTTCTCCTCAAATCTTAATCTTATAAACAATAATCATCATTTAACATTTAAACTTCATCCTAATAAAAACAAACATATCATATTTCTAACTACTTCTTATATCCTATCTTAACCTAACTTCTGGCATTACTGTAGCCTTAAATGTCCTCTGATTCCAATTTCAAATGTCTATCTTTTCACGTCGTTTCAAATAGTCTTTAAATTTCTTCCAATCCTCCTGCACCGTTTCTTCCCTCTGGTCTCGGAGTTTCGCGGTCAGTTCTGCGAGTTCCATGTATTCAATCAACTTCATCTGCCAATCTTCCACTGTTGGTAATTCTTCAGTTTTCCAGCTTTTTAGCTATCCTAGCAATCCTAGCAGCTGTTGTGGCATACATAAAAAATGTTCTGTCTTTGTTGGGGATTTCATAGTTGGTCATGCCCAGCAGAAAGGCCTCTGGTTTCTTAGTAAATGTGTTTTTCAACACCTTTTTAAGCTCATTATAAATCTTCTCCCAGAAGTCCTTTACCTTTGGGCACGTCCACCACATATGATAGAAGGTACCTTCTACTTGTTTACATTTCCAGCATTCATTACTCAAACCATGATACATCTTAGCTAACTTTACTGGAGTTAAATACCATCTGTAAATCATTTTCATAACATTTTTCCTCAATACATTACATGCAGTGAACTTAGTACCTTCCCTAAAGATCTGAGGTTTCTTGAGGGAAACTCAGAAGAGGTGGCAGGCTGGTAGGACTTAACAGGAAGTGCAGGATTCTTAGACAAAGATCTGAAGATAGTTGGAAGGGGTGCCCAGCACCCAATTTTCCTTTGCCTTTCTCCCCGTACCAGCTTAGCTTCCAAGTACACAGCCGAGCTCTGAATAAATCTTCCTTTCCCAGGTAGCTCTTAAACATTGCCTCTCAAGCAACACTCACTTTCCATGTGATGCCCACTTCCTGTTTCCTTGTGTCATTTCCTGCATGATAAGTGAATGTGTCAAAATTGTCTGCAGTGGAACTGCCATTATCCACCCCCAACCATGCATGCACAGACTACACCAGTACAATTCCTCAAGGTTGGATGGACATCACACATCATTCTTAGCTGGCAACAGAATTCCAGCTCAATATTTCAGAATTTGAGTCACTCTGAATGGCTTCAAACATATATAAAAACATTTGTTGTTGTTCAGTCGTTCAGTCGTGTCCGACTCTTTGTGACCCCATGGACCAGAGCACGCCAGGCACCCCTATCCTCCACTGCCTCCCGCAGTTTGGCCAAACTCATGCCAGTCGCTTCGAGAACACTGTCCAACCATCTCATCCTCTGTCGTCCCCTTCTCCTTGTGCCCTCCATCTTTCCCAACATCAGGGTCTTTTCTAGGGAGTCTTCTCTTCTCATGAGGTGGCCAAAGTACTGGAGCCTCAACTTCAGGATCTGTCCTTCCAGTGAGCACTCAGGGCTGATTTCTTTAAGGATGGATAAGTTTGATCTTTTTGCAGTCCATGGGACTCTCAAGAGTCTCCTCCAGCACCATAATTCAAAATATAAAAACATAATGAAACATTAAACATTTTTTTTAAAAAAAAAACTTCCATATACAGAGCGGCCTTCAGATGTCTTCTAAAGGTCGTATACTTACTTATCTCCTTGGCTCAGTGGTTGCATAACTCCATATCCTCCAACATTTCTCCAATGAAAACAGGGATGTCTTAAGGAAAAGCGGGACATTACAAGATCAAATCAGAAACCAGGACAGCTTTGGTAAATCCGGGACTCTCCCTGGAAAATAGGAACACTCGGAGGGTCTGAAAACAAGCCTGAAGACTGGCTGGCCTCCTGAGCGCCACCCATACAACTTTTTTTCCTACAATGTTCAGGGGAAAGTATTGGTGGCAGTTACAAACTGCAGCTCCCTGCCTTTCCAGCCTGATAAGGCTTCCTCCAGGCTTTCTGACAGCTGACAAAGTACAGAGGACAGGCCTGTCGGGAACGAAGAATGGGTGCCCTCCTTTCTGGCTGGTGGCCCTTGCTGTATTCAATTAAAATTGATCAAGCGGGGTCAAAGTTGCCCCTCTGTTTCACTGGTCACCAGAAGCTTTCGTGATGACTAATGAGGTGGGAGCCCTCAACAAAACACGGTGCCATTCAGGAAGGTTTTAGTGTTTATTTCCCCTCTCTGCCCTTCCATATCCCCAGTAGGTGCAATAACTTTCTAACTAACCTGACCTCATGCAAGGCATCCATCAGCATAATTCAATAACCTCTCAATAACCCTCCTGTCTTCACCGCTGCCTGCCCTTTAACACGGCCACAGACGTCCGGAGGAAAAATTTACACAGGTACAAATAGATGCCGTTTCATCTCTGCCCCGCCTGTTTTGCAGCTGGTTTGAGCAAAGCAGGGTGGAATTATTAAGGGTTGGAGGGTGGGGCAGTGTTGGCACTTTAGAATGTGATCGAGAGGGTGTTGCTTGCGTAAAATGCTCCACTATTCTGAGCATGAGAAACTATTGTGTTTTGGAGTGCCAATCCATGTAGACCAGGGGGCGGCAAGGCTTACCGGGCATGGGGCGGATCACTCCCGCGGAGATCCTCCATGGGCCGGACCAGCGCAGCGCAATACTGGAAATTGTATCTGCGCATGTCCACGGCACCAGATATCGCTTCTGCACATGCCCAGACACCGAAAATTGTGCCTGCGCAGAAGCAGTTTTTGGGGTCTGGGCATGCCCAGAAGTGATTTCTGGAGCCACGGAAGAGAGTCCCCGCACCGTGCTGCACTGGTTTAACGCAGCGGGCGGGGACTCACTGAGCAGGAGGCTCGGTTTGGGGGCGGCTCCTGGGCCGGTTAAGCGACCCTCATGGACCGCTTCTGGCCCATAGGCTTTAGGTTTCCGAACTCTGATGTAGACAGTACTGAGCTAGACAGACCAATGGTCTGACTCTGTACAAGACAGCTTCCAATGTCCCTATATGTCAGGGAGTGGCAGGATGCTGGCATGTGTGCACCAGGGGGAAGGGGGCTGGAATATGACTCAGGAGAGGGGGTCAGTGATTTGTGGGGAACTGTTCTGACCAGGTGGCGAGACTCAGGGTCAGGGGAAGCTTCAGAGCTGGAGGATGTGTTGGAAGAAGAGAAGGAAGAGGCAGGTCAGGCAAGTGAAGGGCCGGGTGCTTCCCCCATCTCCTGCACCCCTGTCTTCCAGAACCAGGAGCGGGTTGAAAAGGAATGAGTAAAGGAAGCTTCAGTGCAGGCATAGTCTCTGACTGCATGAACACAACCCAGTGGGTGAAGGTACATAACCTGGTGGAGGGGAAGTGGTCCTCTGCTTCTGCAACTGCAGACCTGGGAAGAGCTGCCTAGGCACTAGGGCTGGGCAAAATATCAGTACAGCGGAACCTTGGTTCTTGAACACCTTGGTACTCGAACATTTTGGCTCCCAAACAACAAAAACCCAGAAGTATGTGTTCTGGTTTCTGAACATTTTTCGGAAGCTGAACTTTTGATGCAGGTGTTGGCTATTGTTTTTGGGGTGCCTGTGCCAATTGGAAGCCATGTCTTGGTTTCCGAACATTTCGGAAGTCAAACGGACTTCCGGAATGGATTATTTTTGAGAAACAAGGTACAACTGTATATTGTCCAAACCACTTTGGTTCCGGCTCCAGCCAGGGAGGGCGGTGTACAAATAAAAATTTGTTTATTTTATTTTATTTTATTTTTATTGTTTGAAATCAGTTGTGATATCAGTTTCATAATTTTTAACCTGGCAATATATCACGAATCATGATGTGTATGTGTGTGCTATGCAAAAATCACAACATGGGGCAAAATGCAAAGCCAGCCAATGTCTCTACAATATCACGATGCTTAGCTGCTAATATATCACACAGTGGAAAACCAGATAACACCCAGCCCTATCAGCCACTACATTGGTGTGCATAGGTATCTAGAGCTGTAGAAGCAGCTGTAAAAGGTAAAGGTACCCCTGACCGTTAGGTCTACTCTGGAGTTGTGTCACTCATCTCACTCACCGAGGGAGCTGGCATTTGTCCACAGACAGCTTCCAGGTCATGTGGCCAACATGACTAAGCCGCTTCTGGCGAAACCAGACCAGCGCACGGAAACGCCCTTTACCTTCCTGCTGGAGCAGTACCTAATTATCTACTTGCATTTTGATGTGCTTTTTAACTGCTAGGTGGGCAGGAGCTGGGACAGAACAACAGGAGCTCACCCCGTCGCAGGGATTCAAATTTTACAATACAGGATGAACTATCTGCCATGTTCATTCGTTTGGCTGGAAAGCAACCTTGATGCTATCCTTCCTCCCCTTTAAGATTTTGGAGACAAATATTCCCCAAGAAATCCTGATTCTGTTGCACCCTGTTTCCATGTAGGCTTGATATTTTCCAGAAGCCTGTGTGAGGATTTTGACCTAACACTGCTGGTGAAATTGTATCTCCTGCTTCCAGTCAGTGCATACAGTACTGAGCTAGATGGATCGATGGTGTGATTTGATACAATTTGGCTTTCTATATCCCTGTGCAGAATTCTTTCATGTGCGTTGACAGCCAAGTTCAACTTCCTTTAAGAAAGAAATTGCGCACTAGTATCTAAACATTTTTTTGTGGGTGAGGGCAGCCACCGCAGAGCTTGGAAAACCGTTCCCTCATTCCTGTTTCCTGAATAATTTGTGCCCATCAACATTCAGTAGAATATATACTGATAAAGAATGCCAATTGCATGAGACTTCTAATCTTTTTCCGGGGGGGGGGGGTGTCAGCTTTCCATTGCAACACAGAGGGAAACCAATTCTCACCTCCATCCTCCTTTGTTCCTCAAATTAGAACCTATGGTGGAAATGCTCTAACCTTTTTGATATTACAGATTGGCTCAGGCTGAGAGCATAAGTCATTAATCGAGAGCCTACTAAGTCCAGGTGCATTCTGCAACAAAGGAAGAAGTGGAGGGATTTGTAGGTTTATGGAGGGTCAATGTTTGCTTTGAAATTGAAATTGCCAGATCTGTAGTCCAACCAGCCCATCTCAAGGATGTTCTACTCAGGTGCATTGACATTTTTATTTTATTTTATTTTGCAGATACTGGACTGGGTAGCCATCTGGCCATCTGGACTGGCCATCTGTCAGAGACTCTGTAACCTTGATTCCTGCATTGAAGGGGGTTGGACTAGATGACCCTTGGGATCAGTTCCAACTCTACAATTCTGTGATTCTATGAAACCATGTTCTGGTCTAGCACACCTCTTCTGGCATTCCAAACAGCCATTATGGCTTCAAGTGGAGCCTCTATATTCAACAAAACAAAATCATACATACGGGTTTTAGATGTTGGACAACAATAGTGGGGAAGAACTGTTGCCTTCATTTCCTGGTTTCTCAGAGGCTTCTGGATAGCCAGTGTGAGAATTATGGTGCAGGAATGGGTAGACCATTGGTTTGATCCACCAGGGCAAACATTTAATGGGTAAGACTAGCCTTTACCCAACCTGGCATCCTACAGCTGCACTACAGCTCATCCAAAAATCTATAGAAAACCAGGCTGAGAAAAGACTAGATTAGACTGTCAATCTAGTCTACAATCTGAATGAAAACAGGCTAGCCAACTGCTTTTAGGGAAACCAGAGCCATGATATGGACTCATAGAATCATAGAATTGTAAAGTTGGAGGGGACACTGAGGGTCATGTAGCCAAACCTCCTATAATGCAAAAATCTCAAGTAGACTTGTAATCTGGTGAATTGGGTTCGCTTCCCCACTTCTCCATATGCAGCTGCTGGGTGACCTTGGGCTAGTCACACTTCTCTGAAGTCTCTCAGCCCCACTCACCTCACAGAGTGTTTGTTGTGGGGGAGGAAGGGAAAGGAGATTGTTAGCCGCTTTGAGACTCCTTAGGGTAGTGATAAAGTGGGGTATCAAATCCAAACTCTTCTTCTTCTTGCATGCGACCTCTGCTTAAAAATCTCCAAGGAAGGACCATCCACCATTTCTTGTAGGAGTCCGCTCCACTGTCAAACAGCTCTTATTGTCAGAAAGTTATTCCTGGTATTTAGTAGAAAACAAGCTTTTTTCATCCTCCATGGGACAGCCCTTGAGATATTTGAAGATGGCTATCATATCTCCTCTCAGTCTCCTCTTTACCAACTCCCTCAACTGTTCTTAATAAGGCTTGGTTTCCAGACCCTTGATCATCTTGGTTGCCCTCCTCTGCACACATTCCAGCTCGTCAATATCCTTCTTAAATTGTGGTGCCCAGAACTGGACACAGGACAGGGGTCTGACCAAAGCAGAATAGAGTGGGAATAGTTCAGTTGGCTGCAGTGGATTTTGCAGTATCTGCTCCTTTCTTCCTTTGATCAATATTTCACCTTTAAGAAGCTCCTATCCAACTTGGATTCTCTTCTCTTTGAGTATTTCTGACTATGGGATCTCACCTTAAGCTTTGTGAAATCAGCCTTCTCAAAATCCAGAGTGCATGTCCGACTACTCAGCTTTCCCTTGTCTGTGTCTAATGAAACCCAAAAGAAATCATCACTCCTTTCTGAAATCAGCGTTCATGACAAAATAATAATAATGCTAAAATTAAAGCAGTCTTTTGATACCCACCAACCACTATATATATATATATATATATATATATATATATATATATATATATATATATATAGTAAGGGACCCAGGTGGCGCTGTGGGTTAAACCACAGAGTCTAGGGCTTGCTGATCAGAAGGTCGGCGGTTCGAATCCCTGCCACGGGGTGAGCTCCCGTTGCTTGGTCCCAGCTCCTGCCCACCTAGCAGTTCGAAAGCACATTAAAGTGCAAGTAGATAAATAGGGACCGCTCCAGCGGGAAGGTAAACGGCGTTTCCGTGCGCTGCTCTGGTTCGCCAGAAGCGGCTTTGTCATGCTGGCCACATGACCCGGAAGCTGTCTGCGGACAAACGCCGGCTCCCTTGGCCTATAGAGCGAGATGAGCGCCGCAACCCCAGAGTCGGACACGACTGGACCTGATGGTCAGGGGTCCCTTTACCTTTATATATATATATATATATGCAAAAGTGAAAACTTTTGTTTTGACATTTCTTGCTGGGGAGAAAATATTCATTCATGTTGGCGTTAATGACATTTCCTTGTGAAATGCGTCAGTTTCGATCTATTTATGTTAAATATACTTTCACAGGGTTTAGCTATTCTCATTAGCAAGGCAACCTCCCTATACTAACTTGAGTAGAAATACGTGATGATGTAATTAGGGAATTTAGTACGTAGGAGATCTAGTAATACTATGCACCGAGTCTTAGCTGGCTTTGCTGCCAAGCAAAAAACTATGTATATCTTACAGTTGCAGTCTGCTTATTTGCTTGCAAATAACTTTACAAAAAATCCTGAGACGTCCCCCATTATTCTGTGTGATTTATTCTTCAGCCAACCTCCTCCCAGTATGCTATCTATGTTCATTCACAAATAAACTCCACTTTTTGCAATGGAACATCACAGGATTGAAGCCTAAAGCAGCCTTTATCAGGGTCAATGAGCACCAGCTGACCTGCTTTGGCCAGATCTGACTCCATGTCTGAAAGGGTCCTAGGCAAATGTTTTCTGGCAGACCCCTTTGTCTGTCAGTGGGCACTAGTTCAACTGCAGCTTAATGTCTGAGTCATTTTCTAGGACTGACTTCTCATAAACTCAGGCTGAAAGTCTCTCTCTTTCTCGTAGCCGAGTAAGATTGTCTTCCATGAATACGGTTTTAACAATGAATCCATAAGTGACTGTGGAGGCCAATTCTGGATCCACATGTCCTTCCACAGTGGGGACATTGGTTTCCGGGCAGGAGTTGATCACGGTGTGGATTTGCCAAGTGTGCCTCTTAGCACGTTTCTCCCTTGCGTCCTGAGTTCGAGTGTCTTCAAAGCCCATGGCACCTTTGGTAAAGGCTGTTCTCCAACTGGAGCACTTCGCAGGCCAGTGTTTCCCAGTTGTCAGTGTTTATACTACATTTTTTTTTAGATTTGCCTTGAGAGCATCTTTTAACCTCTTTTGTTGTCCACTGGTATTTCACTTTCCATGCTTAAGTTGGGAATAGAGTAGTTGCTTTGGAAGACGATCATCAGGCATCCGCACAACATGACCAGTCCAACGAAGTTGATGTTGAAGAATCATTGCTTCAACACTGGTGATCTTTGCTTCTTCCAGTACACTGGTATTAGTTTGCCTGTCTTCCCAAGTGATGTGTAAAATTTTTCGGAGACACCGTTGATGGAATCTTTCGAGGAGTTGGAGATGGCATTTATAAGTGGTCCATGTTTCACAAGCATACAGTAAGGTTGGTAGTACAATAGCTTTGTAAACAAGCATTTTGGTTTCCCTGCAAATGTCCTGGTCCTCAAACACTCTTCACTTCAATCGGGAGAAAGCCGCACTCACAGAGCTCAGGCTCAAAGTAGCAATGTCTTGGACACGAAGAAAATATACTTTAAGGAAGTTCACAGAAGAGACATTTCCCATGCATCCATCTCCTTTGCTGTGATTCCTTTACTGTGCAGAGCATTGGACTATGATTCTATGACAGCGGCATGGGAGGGGTAGCTAATATCTCAGAACAATCAGGATTCAAGATGACCTTAACAGATTGGAGAACTGGACCGAAATAATTTCCGATAGGGACAGATGTAAGGTTCTGCACTTAGGCAGATGCAAAAGTATAGGATGAGGAACAATTGGCTCAACAGCAGTACATGTGAAAAGGATCTAGGGGTCCTACTAGACCACAAGCTTGACACGAGTCAACAGTGTGATGCTGCAGCAAACAAACAAAAACACCATCTTCAAATATCTGTCATGTGGAAGAAAATAAGATGACTTCTTCTCTCTTGCCTAAAGCATCCATGACAGATGGTGATCCAACCTCTGCTTAAAGACCTCCAAAGAAGGAGACTCCACCACACTCCTTGGTAGCAAATTCCACTGCCGAACAGCTCTTACTGTCAGGAAGTTCTTCCTAATGTTTAGGTGGAATCTTCTTTCTTGTAGTTTGAATCCATTGCCCCGTGTCCACTTCTCTGGAGCAGCAGAAAACAATCTTTCACCCTCCTCTATCACCCTTTCACAATCTTTTGATGGTGAAAGGGTGATATCACCCTTTCACCATCCTTTGATATATTTGAACATGACTATCATATCACCCCTTAACCTTCTCTTCTCCAGGCTAAACATACCCAGCTCCCTAAGCCGTTCCTCATAAGGCATTGTTTCCAGGCCTTTGACCATTTTGGTTGCCCTCTTCTGGACACGTTCCAGCTTGTCAGTATCCTTCTTGAACTGTGGTGCCCAGAACTGGACACAGTATTCCAGGTGAGGTCTGACCAGAGCGGAATACAGTGGTACTATTACTTCCCTTGATCTAGATGCTATACTCCTATTGATGCAGCCCAGAATTGCATTGGCTTTTTTAGCTGCTGCATCACACTGTTGACTCATGTCAAGTTTGTGGTCTACCAAGACTCCTAGATCCTTTTCACATGTACTGCTCTCAAGCCAGGTGTCACCCATCCTGTATTTGTGCCTTTCATTTTTTTTTTTTTTTGCCCAAGTGTAGTACTTTACATTTCTCCCTGTTAAAATTCATCTTGTTTGCTTTGGCCCAGTTCTCTAATCTGTTAAGGTCATTTTGAAGTGTGATCCTGTCCTCTGGGGTATTAGCCACCCCTCCCAATTTGGTGTCATCTGCAAACTTGATCAGGATGCCCTCAAGCCCATCATCCAAGTCATTGATGAAAGATGTTGAATAAGACTGGGCCCAAGACAGAACCCTGTGGCACCCCACTAGTCACTTCTCTCCAGGATGAAGAGGAGACATTGATGACTTCCTGGTGTTTATTCAAAATCTCCTTCCATCATGTCACCTCTTCCTTGCCTTTTCTCTAGAGTGAAAAGACCCAAAGGCTCAAAACTTTCTTCCAAGAGGAGTTGCTCCACCCCCTGGAAAACTTTGATGGTATGAAAGGACATGCACGCTCCCAGCTCTGCAATGAGAGCAGCGAGCCTGAGCCCCATGCTGGGCCTGGTCTTTACCTCGACCCCTGCTTCCCCTCTCCTTCCACATTGCCCGAGGAAGCAGTGCCAGAAATAAGTGCTCCTTGTTCCTCTTATTAGGGTTTATTATCATAACTGCTTATTATATTGCCCATTATGTTAATGAATTAGAACAACAGATCTGAAATGTTTGTTGTGGTATAAAGCTCATTAGTCTGAGAGAGGAGCTCAATGTGCGCCATAGGTTGAGAAGCTTGGTTGCAGGAATATTGCCAATTAAGGCGTATATGAACACGCAATTAGGTAGCAGGCCATGCTTGATTTACATTGCTTTATGGCCAAGAATGCCACAGAATGTCTTTAGAAGCTGAGCACAGGGGAGGGACGAAGCAAGCTGCCTTATAAGGAACCACACCATTGGTCCTTCCAGCCCAGCATTGCCTGATCTGATTGGAAGTGAACGTTGGAAGATTCGGGAAAGGTGAAAGAAAGGACTTTTTCATTCAGTGCAGAACTAAACTATGGAACTCACTGCCACAGGAGGCGGTGGTGGCCATTAACCTAGATGGCTTCAAAAGGCAAATTCATGGACGAGAGGGCTACAGATGGCTGCTAGCCATGATGGCTCTGCTCTGCTTCCATGGTCATAGAATCCTAGAATCCTAGAATTGTGGAGTTGGAAGGGACCCCAAGTGTCATCTAGTCCAACCCTCTGCAATGCAGGAATCTCAGCTAAAGCATCCATGGCAGATGGCTATCCAACCTCTGCTTAAAAACTTTCAAAGAAGGAGAGTCCACAACCTCCTGAGGGAGACCGTTCCACTGTATAATAATAATAATAATAATAATAATAATAATAATAATAATAATAATAGTTATTATTAATACCCCGCCCATCTGGGCGGCTCCCAACAGAATATTAAAAACACGATAAAACATCAAACATTAAAAACTTCCCTAAACAGGGCTGCCTTCAGATGTCTTCTAAAAGTCAGATAGTTGTTTATTTCCTTGACATCTGATGGGAGGGCGTTCCACAGGGTGGGCACCACCACTGAGAAGGCCCTCTGCCTGGTTCCCTGTAACCTCACTTCTCGCAGTGAGGGAACTACCAGAAGGCCCTCGGAGCTGGACCTCAGTGTCCGGGC
This sequence comes from Lacerta viridis, assembly GCA_900245905.1. NCBI lineage: Eukaryota > Metazoa > Chordata > Lepidosauria > Squamata > Lacertidae > Lacerta > Lacerta viridis. The sequence goes on from OFHU01001610.1 coordinate 133,477, forward strand.
TAAACGACAGGGGCAGCAATGATGCTGAATAGTAGTTGCAGGGTACCACAGAAGGGGAGAGGGCTCTTGTTTTTGTACCCTGCTTGCAGGTTTCCTATGGGGATCTGGTTGGCCTCTGTAAGAAAAGGATGCTGGACTAGATAGGCCATTGGCCTGACCCAGCAGGCTCTTTTGTGTCTTATGGTTGTATGTTGGTTGCTTGGTGATAAATCAGTCAAATGGTTTATTGCATAACGAGGTCAGGAATTTAGCAATGTAGCAGGCTCTCCCTATGTTCTTGAGGGACTCTAAATGGTTTCAGACCAGGAGTCTCTCCCAGCCCTAGCTAGAATCATAGAATCATAGAAACCTAGAGTAGGAAGAGACCCCAAGGGCCATCCAGTCCAACCCCCTGCCAAGCAGGAAACACCATCAAAGCATTCCTGACAGATGGCTGTCAAGCCTCCGCTTAAAGACCTCCAAAGAAGGAGACTCCACCACACTCCTTGGCAGCAAATTCCACTGCCGAACAGCTCTTACTGTCAGGAAGTTCTTCCTAATGTTTAGGTGGAATCTTCTTTCTTGTAGTTTGAATCCATTGCTCCGTGTCCGCTTCTCTGGAGCAGCAGAAAACAACCTTTCACCCTCCTCTATATGACATCCTTTTATATATTTGAACATGGCTATCATATCACCCCTTAACCTTCTCTTCTCCAGGCTAAACATACCCAGCTCCCTAAGCCGTTCCTCATAAGGCATTGTTTCCAGGCCTTTGACCATTTTGGTTGCCCTCCTCTGGACACGTTCCAGCTTGTCAGTATCCTTCTTGAACTGAGATTCTGTTGAACGCTCCTTGTCTGGTTCTCAGCATGCTTGGTTATCATTGACCTGCTTTGTAATTTCTGACACCCTTAGGTATGTTTCCTAAACATTTTTTTAAATGAAAACCTTTGGATTGTTCCAAGTCTGCTGGTAAATGTGCCCCTCTCCCTTGTATCACTTTCAGCATTTACATAGAAATGCTGACATTTGCTAACATGTATAATGTTTCGTGAAAGGGTAGGTCATTTCACAGAGCCCAAAGGGAACTCCGGGACAAATCACAAGAGATACACCCACCTGAAAAAAGCGAGAAAATGGAGGCAGGCCCATTACTGTCTCCCGATAACCCACTCTAATGGATGCCTGTGAACTAGTAGGAGTTGTTCCCATTAAATTCCTGCATTATCAGGCCATTACTTGACAGGGCAAAGATTAATTGTGAACTTTCCAGAGCCCATTCATTCCTTTTGCCAATCCATCTCGACCCATTACGCCTCTTCAGCTGCTTTGTCAATTTTTACATTGCCAAGGAGCCAGGCAGCATCCAATGTTCTCTGTCCATCGTCGGACATGTCAAACAGTCGTCAGTCTGGTGTGACCTGGCAGATGGGGGGGTGGGGGTTTGCCTGGGAATTGCGAAGGGGAGAAGTGGGGAGGCTGGCAAGTGAAGTGGTGTGACCAAGAGACTGAGTGACAAATTAGGAAAACACCTGGCCTCAGAACTCACCTCGGCCATAAACTTGTGAAAAATAGGTCATTGGCGCTTCAGGAAGAGAGTCCTTGCAAACACACACATATTGCAATTAATTAATTAGAAATATTTGTTAACGATATTTCATCAAAAGATTGCAGGGCAGTGTAGAAAAGGTGTGTAGAAAAGTAATCCATACAACATAGGAATACAGGTGAAACTCGAAAAATTAGAATATAATGGAAAAGTCCATTTATGCAAGCAAATGTTTTCATTAGCTACTGGAGTTTAATAAATGAGATAGATTCATGACATGCAAAGCGAGGTATGTCAAGCCTTTATTTGTTATAATTGTGATGATTATGGCATACAGCTGATGAAAACCCCAAAGTTGAAATTGTTAATTTGGGGTTCTCATCAGCTGTACGCCATAATCATCACAATTATAACAAATAAAGGCTTGACATATCTCGCTTTGCATGTCATGAGTCTATCTCATATATTAGTTTCACCTTTTAAGTTGAATTACTGAAAGAAATGAACCTTTCCACAATATTCTAATTTTTCGAGTTTCACCTGTACATTTTTTTTAAACTCAACAAAACCACGTAGGAAAACATAACAAGGCAATTTTAAAAACCAAACACCAAAATACAGAAGAACAGAAAAGGTTAGATTAAAAAAAAAAAAAAATCAATGGGGGAGGCCTGCAGCTCGTTGGAAGAACATCAACTTTGCATGCAGAAGGTCCCAGATTCAGTCCCCAACAGCATCTTTAGGTAGGACTGTGAATTCCTTACCTGAAACCATGAAGAGCCACCTCCAGTTATTATAGACCAGTGGCTCCCAACATGGAAGGTAGGATTACTTAGGTGGGGCCTAAGAGGGAGGAAGCGGGTGGCAGTGAGGGGCTAGAGGTATAAAGGACTATCAGACTTTGAAAAGCTGGTATCACTGGCTCAAGTTCAGCAATTTTGTTGAATTAATTAAATAGATTCAACTGGATTCTGGATAAATGTGCAATTAATCGTCACTGTTTGGAATTTCATGGTGTTATTACCTTCCTTAGTGGGCCATGCAAATTCTGAATGTTGCTTTTTATAGGGTAGGGTTGGGTAGAGGGCATTGGGGACAGGTTTACGGAACCAAGGAGGCAGTGACCTGAAAGAGTTTGGGGATCACTGGTATCGGCAATGCTAAGCTAGATGGGCTAAGGGCCTGACTCAGTTTAAGACAGTGCCCTGTGTCCCTATCCAACATTTCAAATGTTTGGGCAGCTGGAAAGGTATTCTGACATTGACATATGATAAATATTTGGGGGTTTTGGGGGGACATGCAAACACATGGCAGAAGAACCACAGAGCCTAGGGCTTGCCGATCAGAAGGTTGGCGGTTTGTATCCCTGCGATGGGGTGTTCGGTCCTTGCTCCTGCCAACCTAGCAGTTCAAAAGCACGTCAAAGTGCAAGTAGATAAATAGGTACCGCTCCGGTGGGAAGGTAAACGGCGTTTCCGTGCGCTGCTCTGGTTCGCCAGAAGCGGCTTAGTCATGCTGGCCACATGACCCGGAAGCTGTACGCCGGCTCCCTCCCTCGGCCAGTAATGCGAGATGAGCGCCGCAACCCCAGAGTCGGCTACGACTGGACCTAATGGGGTCCCTTTACCAGTTTCCCCCAACTGCACTTTGCAGTGATGGACTCTAGTAACAGTATCACTCACCTGTTTTGTCTCCATTGAGCCTGTCACAATGAGTTCTGCTTAGCTTGCAGCGGAACTTAACTTCTGCAACGGTTGTCCTTAAGATCACAGCCTTAGTCACCTTCAGAGGCCGGTAGGGAGGGGACTGTGTCCTAGAGGATTGGAAGGGTCAACCCGTCATCGCTCCATCACTTTGGTACAGCTGCAGCACTGGGGGAGGGAGGGAGGAAGCTAATTATGACTGATAAATCGAGGGCTCCTGTTGTTAGCAATGTCATTGCGCTCACCTTTTTCACAGTCCCCTCTTTCCAGCTGTGTAATTAATTAGTGCATTGGAAGTGCTTCGTTTTCCGTGATCTACAGGTTGACCTTGCACCTTCCTTGGCTTGTCCCGGATTGTTATCAGAGGAGCCTTTGTCCCTTTTGGTGCACCGAGGAAGGACCTTAGTGGGATCTTCTTCCCCCTGTCTTTGGAAGAGGCGTCGGCTGGGCTACCTGAACGCCCTCCTTGACATATGGAAAAGTTTCGGGTGTGCCAAATTTCTTCTACATCCCTATATAAGTGTCTCAATCTGACATTGGCATCCTCCGACTCAGCCAGGGCTGAACTGCTGTCCTTCCCCCCCAGCCCAAGTTTTTGCAGTGTGGGTGGGTGGGTGGGGGGTGGAGGCCATTTTTTGCCAGTTTTCAGAGAGCAAGAGAAGGGTAAATTGGCAGGCAAATACATTCCGGGCTCCCCCTGAAAGTGGGGAAAGTTGTTGGAAAACAGGACACAACTTTATTGACTATCCGAGGCAGGCAGGGTTAACATGGAAGCAGAATCCATTTCCATGCCCTCCAACATTTGTCCGATGAAAATACAGATGTCCTATTCAACAACATTGTTGTTGTTGTTGTTGTTGTTGTTGTTGTTGTTGTTGTTGTTGTTGTTCTCTGCCCCTCTGACTGGTTTGCCCCAGTATAGTTACTTATCTCCTTTTCTCGGGGATCACATAGCTCCATATCTGATGAAACAGGGACATCCTACCATACTCTACAGCATTAAAAGGTAAAGGTACCCCTGACCATTAGGTCCAGTCGCAAACGACTCTGGGGTTGTGACACTCATCTTGCTTTCAGATGGAGGAAGCCGGGGTTTGTCCGCAGACAGCTTCCAGGTCATGTGGCCAGCATGACTAAGCCGCTTCTGGCAAACCAGAGCAGCACACGGAAACGCCGTTTACCTTCCTGCCAGAGTGGTACCTATTTATCTACTTGCACTGCAAGCTTTTGAACTGCTAGGTTGGCAGGAGCAGGGACTGAGCAACAGGAGTTCACCCCGTTGCAGGGATTCGAACCACCGACCTTCTCATCGGCAAGCCCTAGACCACAGTGCCATCCGCGTCCCTCTCTACAACATTTCTCCAATGAAAATAGGGACGTCCTAAAGAAAAGCGGGACATTCTGGGATCAATTCAGGAACTGGGATGTCTTCTGTAAATCCAGGATTCTCCCCGGGAAATAGGGACATTTGGAGGGTCTGGATTCCACATTCCACATATCCTGTGCTGTTGGAATAGCACCCCAAGGTGACTGGAATGAGAGATAACAGCCAGACAGAGGTCCAAACCAGAGCTCAGGGCATGCCATGGCCAAACATCCTCCCAGGCACCTTCTGGCTGGGCAGGAGAGGACATCCTTTCCTATGCTGATCCAGCCTAATGCCATTTCTGGCCAAAGTCAACAAGGCTAACACAAATAAGCATTATTTCACAAAGGAAAAGATAAGACACCCAAACCAAAACAAACAACCCCACCCCCAAAGATCATGCCAATTGAAGTTGATAGGAAAATTCCTTCTCAACCAAGCAAAATTCAAGGACAAGAGTCTCCTGTGGTGTCCAGAATCTGGTCTTCAGAACCATTGCTCCATCCAACTCCAAGATAGCCATCATGGTTAATAGCCATCGGAACCACCTCCTCCATGAATTTGTCTGATCTTCTTTGAAAGCCACCCAAGTTGGTGGTCATGACTTTGTCCTTTCATGCCTTCCCAGGAGTCAGAAGTTCAGACAGAACCTCCATGCTTCTGCAACCTTTGCCATTCCAAGGGAGGCTTCTTCTCACGTGAGATTTCCTTCTCTCGCCTCCCACAAACCCCACACACACCCCTCCTTCCAGAGAGAAAACACCCAAGCCCTGGAAGGATATTAATGTGCAAATTAGTGCAACCTGACTTGCTCCAGATTGCTACTTAGAATTTGCATATTAATAAATGGGTTGTTTTTTCCCTGACAGCATTTAGTGGATCAAGAAAGGGCAGAGATTTTTTTTAAAAAAGGGGGTCAGCATTTTTTAAAAAATGTGTTACCTTCCTAGCTCCCTTTGCCTTCTCCTCTGCCCTCCATGATAGATCTCGATCTGTTTGTGTACTATATTATTCATAAGCATCCCAAAATTGCTATTTAAGACCTTCGTAACAGCCTTGTTTGAGCACACCAAAGGCTCATCTCATCAACATCCTTTTTTGAAAGTGACCAACCAGAACCCTCAAACAAGATATAAGTGCAATACCTTCTTTCCACTTCTGATTTCTGGAAGCAGGTATTCAGAGACATGCTCTCTATAATTGCTGTCTACAATGGAATTTGTAGATATCAGGAATTTACAGAACATTCACCAACTGAAAATGAAGTGGCCCAGATCTTTTGCAAGTGCTTCCTCCTTCTTCTTTTTCTTCTTCTTTGGCGATCACTTGTAGCAAAATAAGATTGTCTTCCATGAACACGGTCTTAACAGTGACTCCGTAAGTGACTGTGGAGGCCAATTCTGGATCCACACATCCTTCCACAGTGGGGACATAGGTTTCTGGGCGGGAGTTGATCATGGTGAGGGTTTGCCAAGTGTGCCTTCCTCTTAGCACGTTTCTCCCTTTTGTCCTGAGTTCAAGCATCTTCAAAACCCATGACACCTTTGGTAAAGGCTGTTCTCCAATTGGAGCGCTCACACGTGAGTGTTTCCCAGTTGTCAGTGCTTATACTACTTATTTTTTTTAGATTTGCCTTGAGAGCATCTTTAAACCTCTTTTGTTGTCTGCTGGTATTTCACTTTCCATACTTACCGGTAAGTTGGGAATAGAGTAGTTGCTTTGGAAGATGATAATCAGGAATCTGAACAACATGACCAATCAAACAAAGTTGATGTTGGAGAATTATTGCTTTGACACTGGTGATCCTTGCTTCTTCCAGTACACTGGCATTTGTTTGCCTGTCTTCCCAAGTGATGTGTAAAAATTTTCGGAGACACTGTTGATGGAATATTTTGAGGAGTTGGAGATGCCGTTTATAAGTGGTCCATGTTTCACAAACATACATTAAAGTTGAACAATAGCTTTTTGGGTTCCCTGCAAATGCCCCATTCCTCAAACACTGAATTTGAATCAGGAGAAAGCTATGCTTGCAGAGCTCAGGTGATGCTGGATTTGGGCATTGATGTTGGTCCTTGTGGAAAGATAGGCCCAGGTAGGAAAAGGGATCAACACTTTCCAACATTACACCATTAAGTTGGATTTGTGGCACAGCAGAGTGGTTGTTTTGTGCTTGTTGGTGCAGTACTTTGGTATTTGATATTGAGCGATAGGCCAAGCTTTCCTTAAGCTTCTGCAAAGATATTTAGGATGGTTTGGAGGTCATACTCTGAGTGTGCGCAATGTTGTTATCAGCATACTGAAGCTCTATGACAGAGGTTATGGTAACCTTACTCTTTGCTTTCAGCCTACTCAGATTAAACAGCTTTCCATCTGTTCGGTATATTATTTCTACCCCAGTGGGGAGTTTCCCTTTGGCAATGTGTAGGATCATAGCGATGAAGGTAATAGAGTTGGGGCGATAACACATCCCCATTTAATGCCTGATCCCACTGTGAATGGTTACAGGTGCAAAACAGTCTTGGAAATGGGGTTGCATGTAACCACCCCAATGCCATCATGAGCACAGATCATCATGAATCCACAGTAAAAAAAGAATTGAAAAGGAACACCTGGAAGGGTCATAAGTCAATACAATATAGGGCGAAGAACCATGCCATCTGAGATACGAGGTAAGGCAATGTAGTCTTCTGTGGCTTTGACAAATGGGTTCTTTGATAATGTGGGGGGAAGTTCTTGGAATCTTTCAAGATTAGGCTAGAAGTGTATGTATTAGGCTGCTTCAGGATGTCCCCATCCCAAGGCAAGCGTCTGGAGGAGATGATGGCACCCATATGCCCCCTCTGCAAATGGTTTGACGATTCTGCCCAGGCAAAAGGTCTTAGTGGAGATTGCGAAATGAAAAGCCCTGCGACATAAGCCAAAGCCAGTCATACATAACAGCGGCATTAAAGATATATTCCCTGTCTGAGTTAATTACTTGTCACATCCGTCTCAGAGAGAAGGGACTGGCAGATAGCCAGGGTGTTTTGTGTTGGGAATCTATCTGTGTGTTCATCCAGACATGCCTGCATGCATACAGAGGGTCTCTTGGCCCTGCTAGATTTGTCTTCCTGATTTCCCGTTGTTTGGGTTTGCTTTAGAAATGGGCCAGAATCACATTGACATTCTCGGCGTGGTGCATCTCTTGGATGTTTCTGCCCTGATGGTACAGTTTGTTCCTGCAGAGATGATCACACATTCGTGGCACACTTGAAGCTGCACTGATGTTGCCCCATTGTGGGTTTGCCCCAATGAATCGGAGAGCAGAGCTGTCCAGTTAGGACATCTCGAGTGAGTCTGAGCATCTCTTGGTCATGTAGATTCTCAGGGCTGGTGTTGAGCAGCTTAGTAGCAGTCCATCTCAGCCATGAAAGGTCACTTAGATGATTTCATTCATTCATTCATTCATTCATTCATTCATTCATTCATTGCATTTATATCCTACCTTTTTTCTCCAAGGAACTCAATTTGGCACCCCCTCCTCCATATTTAATCCCCACAACAACCCTGTGAGGTAGGTCGGGCTGAGAGGTAATGACTGGCCAAGTGGGGATGAACCAAGGGGGGGCACAAAAGGCAAGCAATAAAACAATTAAAATATTCTTTAAAACATATTTAGAATGATTCCAGTACAGAAGCAGACTGGGAAAGATCTCATACCCAATTTCTATACTAATGTCCTGATAAGATGTTGTGTTCAGGAGAAACACATCATAGGCAGAGTACGTTGATTGACTGGGTCTATAAGGAGTAAGGCAATGTTTCAGGCATCCTTGTCCCAAGCTGGATAAGGTTTATACACCCAAAGTAGCACCTTCGACTTAACCCAATAGCTAATTGGCAGTCGGTGAAACATCCACCAGCCACCCGAGTTTATTCTCTACTCCATCGGCAACCATCACTTGACCCAAAGTCCACCCATTGAGCCTTCCCAATTTGTCCCCCACCCCACCCCGAAACACAGCAACCACAGGCATCGTAGAGATTTGCTGGCGAATCTCCAGCAACCTCTGTGAGTTTGTATGTATGTGGTTATGTACATCCATGCTCTGTTTGTGAAGGATTATTTACCTCCCCCAGGTATGCTGCAAAACAAATGTGAAGTCTTAAGTCAATAGCCAAGTTTGTGCAAGGAATCCCATTTCCTTCCGGGAGAACATCTGAAATCTCCACCAGTCAAAAGATCTTGGGCTGAATGCCAAATCCAAGGGCACCTAATGTACCTCATTGACATTTGCCTTCATGTTATGGTGATGATTGGGGGGGGGGGGAGAAAAAAAACTACATTGAATTAGTTTTGAATGCAGGGTTTGGGGGTTCAGCTATGTAGTCAGTGTGGTGTCTGGCAATGTTATTGCACTACAGCGTGCATCAACCCCACTCAGCACAGCTTTGGATCAATGAGAAATGCCTCCCCTCTTGATTTTCTAGTCCACAAGGGTGAGAAAATGAAGTTAGAGGGTAAGAAAATGAAGCAATGGGAGCTGCCTTCTGGCCATTAAAAAGCAAACAAACCCAAGAATTAAGCTGTTCTACTCAGAGAATGTGCTACAGCAGGGGTCAAGAACCTGTGTCCCTCCAAATATTGATGAACTTCAACCCCCAACAGGAGCCAGAATGGCCAACGGATTGGGCAAATGGAAATAAGGGAACTCTGCTGTGTAATAACTCAAGGGTGAGATTCCTTCAAAAGGTGACATATGAAGGCTCCAGTAGGATGATGGTGGGAAACACCCTCTCCCAGAGACATTAGATCAAGGGTATGGAGCCTCTTTCAGCCTGCAGGACATGGTCCCTTCTGGCCAAATGTCTATGGGTTGGAACCAGAGGCACAGTTGCAGATAAATGGGTGTAAATGTTATGTCTGTATGGCAACTGAATTTTTAGCCATAATCTCACCTCCTCCCTTTCTCTTCTCCAACCATTGCCAGAGTCCAGGGGCACATTCCTTCCAGGCAAGAGCACTCAAGGAGAGTGTGAAGCAAGCAGTGGTGTGGGGTCAGTGGACCAGGGAGAATAGGCTAGTCCCCTACATTTTCCCTGTAGATTTTTAAAGTATTAAAGCCTAGTGCCTCCTTCCCAAAGTTTGGGAAGCTTTCTCGGGCTTACAGAAGGAGGCATGATGCTCCAATAGGATCCGAGAGCCCTTCCACCACCTTCCCAAAACCCTCCTTAGGCTGCAGGGCTCCAGGATCCAGTCAGAGGTCTGATGCCTGCTTCCCAAAGCCCAGGAAGCTTCTGCCCCACTTAGGGAAGGAGGCGCTATGCCTGGCATAGGCAAACTCAGCTCTCCAGATGTTTTGGGACTACAACTCCCATCATGCCTAGCTAACAGAACCAGTGGTCAGGGATGATGGGAGTTGTAGTCCCAAAACATCTGGAGGGCCGAGTTTGCCTATGCCTGCGCTATGCTCATGGGCGCAACATCGGCCAACAGTCGCCTTCGCAATCTGGCGCCTCTGTCCCTAAACGCTCCCCTTTGAAAAATTTCACCACACGCCACTGGAAGCAAGGCCAGTGAGGGGTGTGGCTGAAGAGAGAGCATGGTCTAGTCTAGGGAGAGTTCGGATAGGCAAGTGGAGATGCCTGGAGGACTGCATTTGGCTCCTGGGTCTGAGGTTCCCCACTTCTGCTTTAGATGTCACTGCTGGCATGGTCTTCTTCCACTGCAGCTCTATTAAATCCCTGTGGTGATGATATGGAAGAATGTTCCATTCCCTGAAACTGTGGAGCCCAGGGTCACTTATGTCCAGGTGTTGTTGCATTTCTGATTCTTATCAGCTCCGGGATCAGTTTGGCCAGCGGTCAGAGATGATGGGAGTTGCTTAGTCCACCAGTATCCCTAGGAATTCTGCAGATTCCTCACCCCCATACTAAATCCTAAGGTTACCCTGAGCATCAGCTACCCAACTTTTAGAATAAATAACATACTTCCGCCCATGCTTCTTCCATTCCTCCCCTTTGCAGCCAGACCATTTATCACTTAGGGGACATAAATAATGGAAAAAGAATAGTACATAAAATTAATTGCGGAAAACATGGCCTTTTAAATTCTCATCTGCATTTTTCTTTAAAACGAAACAAGAAACAATGGGGAGGCGAGGCAAGTTAGGATCCTTGGGTTCACTTTCCCTACCCTATATATATTCCAGGCTTCTTCGTATAATATCTACAGAAGAATTAGCTGCAAGAGTCTGCAGTCCCATTCATCCTGCTAAGATGTTCTTATCGGGCGTCCATAGATCTTTATCCTATGAAAACATTAATTGAATATTTATTGATGAATACTAGAGAGAGAGGAGAGAGAGAAACATATGAGTGCAGGTTAGCCAAGGAAAGGGGTGGGGTGAGGGGGAAGGGGGGAATGATCCACTAGGAAAGACTTATGCACAAACCTTTTTTGCAGAAAGAGAGAGGGGAAGAGAGAGGGGAAGAGAGAAGAGAGAGAGATTGCTGGTGTTCCCTTGCTCAGCTTCCATGGATTTCAATGAGACTTATTTGAGTACATTCAGTTGGATTGTGTCCTTGGAGAGCATGGAGTCAATGGCACACCATCCCCATTGAGTTTGTCCCATTACTCACCCTGTCCTAATTAAATCATGGCAGAAGGAAAGAAACAGGAGGACAAAGAGTGTTTTCTTCCTCAGGAGAAACCATCTCACCTCACTTAAGGAAGAGGAAGGAAAAAAAAGCCAATGCAAAGGAAAACTGCACGGAGCAAAAAGATATGGCTCTTTTCGTTTTACTCCTGGAAAAAATGGGTTTGGGGGATGGGAGAGAGAGGAAGAACAAAGGAGGGAGAGAAGGAAGGAATGTAGTTCATGGCAGGGCACTTAAGTACATCATCAATGGCTGGCTACAAATGCATTCATGCACATGGCTGAAGCAGGGCAGAGGATGAAAATCCAAGAGTCCAAGAAATATAAACGTATTTATAGAATCATAGAGTTTGGAAGGTGCTTAGAGGCCATCAAGTTGAACCCCTCTTCAGTGCAAGAATCTACAACTACAGCATCCTTGATAATTCAGTCTCGCTTAAATATATTTATGATCATTTATTTCATAGTTTTAAATTTTAATTTAGAATATGATAATATATTTATAATCCAGAGTGTGTGTGTAAGCATGTTTTGTTCCTCCTCCTCCTCTTCTTTTTCTCCTTCTCCTTCTTCTCCTTCTCCCCTCCTCCTCCTCCTCCTCCTCTCCTCCTCTTCTTCTTCTTCTTCTTCTTCTTCTTCTTCTTCTCTTCTTCTTCTTCTTCTTCTCCTCCTCCTCCTCCTCCTCCTCCTCCTCCTCTTCTTCTTCTTCTTCTCTTCTTTTCTTCTTCTTCTTCTTCTTCTTCTTCTCTTCTTTCTTCTCCCTCCTCTCCTCCTCCTCCTCTCCTCCTCTCCTCCTTCTCCTCCTCCTCCTCTTCTTCTTTGCATTTGTAAAAGGAGAGAATTGCTGGATATTAAATCATGACATCAGAATGGAGCCCCGTTGCGTTGCGTTTCAGTCTCAGTGGGAGGAGACACCTCAAGAGAAAGACACCATGTTCATTCCCCAGTGATAGCATAGAAATATCTATCTGGCCACTGTGGGAGGGACCACAAGGCTGAATCCTAGGAGCATAGAATTGTAGAGTTGGAAGGAACTCTGAGGGTCATTTAGTCCAACCCCCGGAAATGCACAAAACCGAACTAAAGCATCCATGACAGATGGCCATCCAACTCTGCTTAAAAAATAACCTCCCAAGGTTAAACAACCTCCCAAGGGTGTCCATTCCACTATCCTACAGCTCTTTCCATTGGAACGTTCTTACTGATGTTTAGTCAGAATCTCATTTTATTTTTTTAATAACTTGAACCCATTGGTTCGGGTCCTGCTCTCTGGAGCAGCAGAAAACAAGCTTGCTCCATCTTCCGTCCTTCAGATATTTGAAGACAGCTCTGTAGAAACAATGCCACATCCTATCCCCAGAGCCCCATTTACACCACACTGCCAAGTTCATACTTTTAATAACTTCTTTAGTACATAACCATATTGCTTCCTTTCTCCCTCCCCCCAGGAGCAATCTCTTTTTAAGGGTCCATTTCTCACCCCAGACCCCAATCCCCCTGCTCAGATCTAGCCAATGTGACTGTGCAGCCTTCTTTCACTCCTTGGTATTTTCCCCCCTTCCCAGCCACCTTGGCCATTCCTTCCAGCCTGCTTGGGCGTCCCATTCCTTCCAGCCCATCGGGGCATCTTAGCTATAGAGGCTAGTGGCACAGGGAACCACAGCGCCACATTCTGGAGGGCGCCAGGGAAGAGGTGGAGGCTGGATGTGGTGCCTCTCGGCATCAGCTCACCACCCTCGCCCGCCTCCACCATGCCGTGCTGCGCCCGGAGCCTCCGTCCCACTGGAGGAACAGCCCTCCAGCTGCTGCCCTCCCGGAGGGAAGGGTGGGGGTGCGGGCGCCGGAGGGATCCTTGCACCACAGCGCCAGTTAAGCTTAAGATGGCCCTGCAGCCCATGCTCAGTAGCAATTGCTGAAGTATTTGCCCTTATCTCATCTCAGCATTGTTATGGAAAAATCCCAGGTGTGGAACTGCCCAGCCACCTGGCCCTTAGGGATAGGCCCACTGGTTTCTGCGGAGTTAAATAAAAGAAGTCCAGCCACTGGAGCAAGGACAAGACAGGGTTTATTGCGCAATAGGTTACAGTCAAACTGCACACCCAGAACAGTGTTACAAGAACTTTTAAAACTCCTATCATATCCCAGAATACAGTTTGGAAACATCATCACTACATCATCACTACCTCACAAAAGGGAAGGGTTATACATGATTTACATATAGGAAAAACAGGAAAGACAAGATTAGCATATGGGGGAAACAGAGCAATATCAGGGAGATAGCCCTGAGAAGTGTGAATGGGTGTTAAGTATTGGCAAGGATACCTTGAGCACTTATCTGGGAGAGAACAATGGGATTCTGGTTGAGGGATATTAGCCTGAAGCACCCAGAGATTACCTGCTGAGGCATTTCCCTGTGTACGTGGTCTCTCGCCTACTGGATCATGGCAGAGAGATGGGTCCCCTTAAGGGCATCACTCCATACCCCAAATGAGTTTACTCAGGAGGAGACTTTGCTTAGGTGACCCCCCCCCATAATTTCCGTAACAGCATGACGACCATCTCGTGTATAAATAGTATAGAGACATACTCTTCGTTGCCAGCGATAATTTATTCCATCTGCCTTGAGAGAAATTCAGAAGGTAAGAAATTAGCTAGCTGGTTGAGGGCAGCTCTCCAAAGCAAAAGACATGAGGGCAATCCAGCCAGCAGGAGATTTTGAACCCATGGCTCAGAGGTTTCTTAGAAAAGCTGTGGAAGAATGACATCAGCGGCCTAACAGAAATTGATTCTAAAGAGGCGAGGGGGTTATTTTAGGACTGGAGAAGGCAGGGAGACCTTAATGGAGCACAAAAATGGAAAGGGAGATGAGTTAATGGAGCCGCTGGTGTGGTTGGAGAGTTTGAAGCGTAGGGTTTTCATTGGGAAATCGATTGGGGTTGGGCTGGGGCTATTTGCAGCTATAATTAACCTAAATCCTGAGAGGGAAGAAGTGTTCTTGAGGACAGAGGGTGTATACAAGACCGTGGCTTCCAAAACTGACTATTTATCTTTCTTTGAAGGTGAGCATGTGGTATGTGGCAAGGGGGAGAGGTTGAGGGATCCACTTCTCTGGACTGCAGATGGCTTCAGAGACATGATTGATGCTTTTCCATTCAATACAATAAAATAAAAAGGGGGCGTCTTGTTGGCTCACAGGCCTTCTGAATAAAAGGCTGGAGAATTATTATTATTTTTTCAGTCTAGGGGCCACATTTGCTTCTGAGCAACCTTCCTGGGGCCACATGACAGTGGTGTGGGTGGGACCAGAGGCAACAGTGAGCAGAGTCGCACCTGAGGATTTTAACTTCCACAGTAGCAGACCCTCCAAGTGTCCCTATTTTCCAGGGATATTCCTGATTTACAGAACCCGTCCTGGTTTCTGATTTGATCCCGGAATGGGCCATTTCGTAGGATGCCCCTATTTTCATTGGGGAAAGGTTGGAGGGTATGCAGTAGGCTAATTTTTACAGCCACTCACCCTCTGTATCCTCTATCCAGACAAGCAAGGAGCTTGATGAGAGTTCAAGGACTGGTTCCAACCAGGCAAAAATACACAAGGCGAATGCAAAGCAGGGCAGGTAAGAGGTGTGGACTTGGGAGAAAGGTTGTGCCTGGGAAGGGGTGTGTGGCCTGGTTGTTGTAAAAGCGAAATGCTAATGTTAAATCAACTCAACTCAGATGTTTAGTGCCTTCTCTCACAGTTGCTTTTGCACAGGGGGGGGGGGAGAGAGCAAGGTTGTTAGAGAGCCAGTGTGGTGTAGTGGTTAAGAGCGGTAGACTCATAATCTGGTGAACCGGGTTCGTGTCTCCGCTCCTCCACATGCAGCTGCTGGGTGACCTTGGGCTAGTCACACTTCTCTGAAGTCTCTCAGCCCCACTCACCTCACACTGTGTTTGTTGTGGGGGAGGAAGGGAAAGGAGAGGTTGGAAGAGAGGCACCTCTTCCGTCTCCCCACTTGCACGGGGGGGGGAGGACGCAGAGGGGATAGGCAGGGGTTCCGCATCCCGCGGCTTTTATGCTGGGCAAAGAACTGGAAGGGGCCATTCCCGGACTCTGCCGAAGGATGAGCTGGATGTATTTTTTATAGCTGCACTGTACATATCTGCGCAATACAGAAACCTCGGCGTCAGGCTGGTTACTCATGAGCAATCACTGAAAACCTTACAGCAGTTTTTTCAACACTGTTCCGCGGCAACAGTGTGCCGCGAGATGTTGCCTGGTGTGCCGTGGGAAAAATTCCTATTCAAGAGAATTACTCATGCAAGAGTCATTTCTGTGGTGTGCCTCGTGATTTTTTTCTGAAACAAGTGTGCCTTTGCCCAAAAAAGGTTGAAAAACCCAGCAACTGGGTCAAAAAAAAAAAAAACAACCCAAAACAAAACAAAAATTAAAATTCCCACAGTTAACTTGCATCAGGGACCACATTGACTTAGGTCAAGACTAATGTCCTGGAAGCCTGACTAATATATATCTGAGGGAAGAGTCATTTTCTAGTGAAATAATTATTGGGCTGAGTGAAATATTACCAGGAGGCAGCTCAGGGAAAACGTAGCAAACTTCAGCGCTGGGAACCGGACTCATAAAAGCATAGTAAAGTACTTTCATTTAGAATGACTTTTTCAATAAACTTTTAAAACAGGAAGCTCTGAAGGTTTGTGAGTGTGTTGCCACCTGCATCCAATACAGAAGTGTTTGCAAATGTTATTCATAGCCAGAACCCAACCGGATATAATCTTTGATAGCCAAACGATTCCCTCGTTCCTCATCTGCCTTCCTTTTGCCTCATCTGCCTTCCTTTAGTTCAGGATTTTGTTATGCATATGAATTAAGGTCAGAAGTTCAGAAGTAATAATAATAATAATAATAATAATAATAATAATAATAATAATGGCATCGGATTATGGTCATGCGCCATGGTGCACTTGCTGCATGGAAGCCAGTTTATGTGTGATGTGCTGGTTTGGACATGAGTTCGTTGCTTAATGTCATGCAGTGACATTGTATACATGCCTACTCTGTAGCAGTTGCTGCTAAGTTTAGTGGGCCTTACTCCCAGGTAAATGAGCATAGGTATGCAGCCTGAAACATCGTGGGGTGATTTGTAGGGCCAAGCAAGCCAAAACATCCCCTGGGGAACTTGCTCCATGTGGCTCAGTGTTGACTTAATAGTAGTGCTTTTCAGTGGAGTGCTTCACTGGAGCCAGCTGGTGTTTCCTGGAACGTTTCACACTAAGGATGCTGGAGGAAGTTGGTCTTTGCAAATTCCCAGTACAAACAGAACTTTATCCCACCTCCTGGGATAAAGTGTGGATTGGACATGGTTACCCACCAGCTTTCACACTTCTCAAATGTTCCAACACAGTTCCTGGCTCAAAAAACGTACTGATACATTTAGAAATGTGTATTTTGATATAAAATACTTACAAAATACCATTTAAGTGTGAATTTCCGTTCTTTGGGGGCAGGGATCACAGATTAATGTGGAAATGGGATGTAATGAAATGGATTTACAGATACTTTTTTGCAGTTGTACATTTTAAAACTGTTTCTAACATTGCATTTTAAATTGCTTTAGTCCACCCGGGGACCTTAGGTTGAAGGAAAGGTAATAAATTAAAACCATAACAGTCCATGTGTGAGTGACGCAGACTGAGTTTCCTGTTCCTGAATCACATACTTGGACATGAATTTCTTGATACTGCCACGTTCCATGCATGTGAATTGGCCAGCACAAATGCAGCCCCATCAAAAGAACTTTATGTATGCTACTAAAAGGGGGCCCTCTCAAAATCCAGTAGCTAGTGATCATCTGTAGGTAAGCCAAGGGATACGCCAGTGCTGTCTAGTGGTTGGAGTAATGAACTATGACCTGGGAAACCCAGTTTGAAATCCCCAGTGAGCCCTGAAGCTCACTGGGTGACCTTCTGCAAGTCACAGTCTCTCAGCCTAATTTCCCCTGCAGAATTGTTGTGAGAATAAAATAGTGGGAGAACCATGTCTGCCACCCTGGATTCCTTGGAACAATCAAGAAATAGAAGTGGGATGTAAGGCTATTGGATCAAGCTAATAGCCCATCTAGTCCAGCAACCTGTTCTTACAGTGGCCAACTAGATGCTTGTGAGAAACCAGAGCAGATCGTGCACACAAGAACACTCTTCCCTCCTGTAGCTTCCAGCAACTGAAGCATTGCTGCTTCCAACTCTGAAGACAGAGCACAGCCATCAAGACTAGTATCCATTGATAGCCTTCTGCCCCAGGAAATTGTCTAATTCTCTTTCAAAGCCATCCTAGTTGGTGGCCACCACTACCTCTTAGAATCCTAGAGTTGGAAGAGACCACCAGGGCCATCCAGTCCAACCCCCTGCCAAGCAGGAAACACCATCAAAGCATTCCTGACAGATGGCTGTCAAGCCTCCGCTTAAAGACCTCCAAAGAAGGAGACTCCACCACACTCCTTGGCAGCAAATTCCACTGTCCAACAGCTCTTACTGTCAGGAAGTTCTTCCTAATGTTTAGGTGGAATCTTCTTTCTTGTAGTTTGAATCCATTGCTCCGTGTCCGCTTCTCTGGAGCAGCAGAAAACAACCTTTCTCCCTCCTCTATATGACATCCTTTGATATATTTGAACATGGCTATCATATCACTTGGAGTTCCATACTTGGTGTTGTGTGAAAAAAGTATGCAGATCTAATAAATAACTAAAAGTGTGTGAACTGGACTTGAGCTGGTAGCCATCACCATATCTTCTGGTAGCAAATCCTAGGCTTTATGTGGAATTAGCATTGGGCCTGCCAAAGTGTGAGGTCATTTAAATGTTCCTCGAGTCACTCTGCATCAAGCAAAAGGGGGATAAACACTTCCATCTGCCTCAGTCCACCAGCCCAAGCATTGCTCCCTACCATGAGTCCACAGGCCAGTGCTGGACTCAGAGCTTTTCTTTCTGGGAGTGGCAAAAAGGTTGCCTCCATCCAGGACCTAATTTGTGGTGTCAGAGTAACCCATTATCAAGGCGATTAAATTTAAAGAGCCTGCAGTAAATGCTAGCATACAGAAGACATCAAGCATCATTAAAATATAAATGGAAGCCAGGCTTAATGAGGTAAGGGGGAGGGGGAGTTGCCCAGAATCTCTTCAGTGTCGCTTCCCCCACCCTTCCCACGCCTTGCTGTGTCAAGAGATAGTAGACATTAGGTTTAACATTACCACGATGGTGGCAAATATAGCATTGCAAAAGAGAATAATAATAAAAAAATTCCTTCCAGTAGCACCTTAGAGACCAACCAAGTTTGTTCTTGGTATGAGCTTTCGTGTGCATGCACACTTCTTCAGATACCATGCACACGAAAGCTCATACCAAGAACAAACTTAGTTGGTCTCTAAGGTGCTACTGGAAGGAATTTTTTTATTTTATTTTGCTTTGACTATGACAGACCAACATGGCTACCTACCTGTAATTGCAAAAGAGGATAGTGCAAGATTTTCTTTGCAAGGGTTGGAGTTCAGTACATGCAAAGACATATCTGAGGCCTCCTCTCCCTTTGCAACCACAGAAGAGAGTTGTGTGAATCCCTTCTGTAGAGATATGCTCGTTTCCTCGCCTCATGAGGAGCATATGCAAAAATGAGTAGGCAAGTAGCTGCCAGTGTGTTGTAGTGGTTAAGAGCGGTGGACTTGTAATCTGGTGAACCGGGTTCGCTTCCCCGCTCCTCCACATGCAGCTGCTGGGTGACCTTGGGCTAGTCACACTTCTCTGAAGTCTCTCAGCCCCACTCACCTCACAGAGTGTTTGTTGTGGGGGAGGAAGGGAAAGGAGAATGTTAGCCGCTTTGAGACTCCTTCGGGTAGTGATAAAGCGGGATATCAAATCCAAACTCCTCCTCCTCCTCCTTCTTCTTCTTCTTCTTCTTCTTCTTCTTCTTCTTCTTCTTCTTCTTCTTCCTCCCTAAGAACAAGTCATTTAGAAGCCTTCAGGATTTGAAACAATGTACCTCTGGAAAGCAGGAGTCAATCTGCCTTTAATGTACTGAACCAGGAAGGAAGGAAGGAAGGAAGGAAGGAAGGAAGGAAGGAAGGAAGGAAGGAAGGAAGGACTTGATTCCACCGGTAGCCACCAACCTAGATGGCTTTAAAAGAGCTTTAGACAAATTCATGGAGGAGAGAGCTATCAATGGCTATTAGCCTATGCTCTGCCTTCACAGTTGAAGGCAGCAGTGCTTCTGAATCCCAGTTGTTGAGTATCGCTGGAGAAGAGAGGGCTCTCGTGCTTGAATCCTGATTGTGGGTTTCCCACAAGCACCAGGTTGGTCACCAGGAGAACAAGGTGCTGGAATGAATGGATCACTGGCCTCATCCAGCAGGCTCTTTTTATGTTCTTGGTGAGATGCTCATGTTAGGGATATAAGATGCTCCTACACTCATAGGACAGGGAATCAATGGCTTGGGTGGGGGTCAAGTGGAGGAGGAGCAGGAGAATGTTGAGAACCTTTGGGTTCTACCTCCTCAATGACAAAACTTTGGTTTTTACAAAAATAACAACTGATTGCACCTTGTGTTTCTGGTTCTCATGATTTTGACTGTGTGCTGGTGACAAGTCCTGAAAGGTTGTAACTAAGAATTTGTGTGTGTGTGTGTGTGTGTGTGTGTGTGTGAAAACTTGGCGTTGCTTTTCAGTTCCTGCATTTTCCAGGAGCTGCTGCAAAGATTTACTTTATTTGATATTGATCTTAAGGCCCTTGTCAAAGTCACTGAGAGTTGGTTTAGTCAGTTTCATGACACTTACCTGTCTGTGAAACTGATGTGATGCTGACATACATCTAGCTATCCAAATGTGGTACTGACATGGATGTTAAGATGACATGGGCTTAAGATCAGGACAGATATGTTAAAAAGAATATCGGAAACAATCTTTCACCTTGTTATCAATTTCAGTTACTACTGCTACCACTACTACTCTGCAGAATAATAATTTCAGAATAGGGATACCATATACATATGTATGAACTGCTTGGTATTTACAATAATGAATGATCTGTTTAAAGTCCACAATGATGGAAAGGCAGAGCTGGATTAAGACATTTAGAGGCCCTAAGCACTTAAAACATTTTGGTGCCTTCATATACAGGTATATTTAATTCAAAATATAAACAATAATAAACCATATTTTTTAAAGGAAACAAAACCTACAGTAAGATGTGAAATGTGTGTGTGTGTGTGCGCACATGCGCATACACATACAAACACACTTCCACTTTATTTTTATTTATTTATTTATTTATTGGGGGGGATTCCTGCTTTTTCTAATTGCATAGTCTTTGATCAGATCCTCAAAGCTAATCTTACATGATTTCTGTGATGTGACCCCCCCTTCCCTTGATGCCTTAAGAACATGCTTATTTTGCTTAATGGTTAATCCAGCCCTGTGGAAAAGGCCTGGCTTCATTGAGACATAGACCTGGTGGTAGTTTTGGAATCAAAGGAAGGTGCCATGGCTCCTTTCCAAAACAAAATAAAACACAAACTTTGCATGCAGAAGGTTCCAGCTTTAACCCTGCAGATGTACGTCAAGTATGAATGGATGGCATCCAACCTTCATTTCACTCATGACTAAACCCATTGAAATGAATGAACATAGCTAACTTAGATTCATTCATGTCAATGGGTCTACTCTAAGGATAACTTAGTTGGATACACTCCTGTGAGTTTATATGAGGTCCAAACTATATGTGATGTTAAGGGCATAAATGGAGATTGCATGTTTGCTTTTTATTAACTCAGCAGCAGATGCAGAGTGGGAAAATCCAGATCAGAATATCAGGACGGAGGAACAAGAGGCTTAACTCTTTGCCCCATCACAGTCTCATTCCACCCACAGTCTCATGGTGGATTTTGGAGACATCTCTTTGATGAGCATATCTTTTGGTATGCCGTTTGTATGGTGTGAAAATGTCCTTTCATTGAAGGCATTGGCTATATGGCTGATATGGTGTGAGTAATGCAAAGACAATTAAGGTGTTTTTGTTGTTTATTATTATATTATAAAACGATCCCACTTCCAGACCCTGCAGCTGCTATTTGACACAGGAGGAAAGTTCTCTATTGCTAGTAATTGGTTTAACCAAATAATAATAATAATAATAATAATAATAATAATAATAATAATTTATTTGTACCCCGCCCATCTGGCTGGGCTTCCCCAGCCACCCTGGGCGGCTTCCAACAAATGTTAAAATACATTAAAATGTCACACATTAAAAACTTCCCTAAACAGGGCTGCCTTCAGGTATTTTCTAAATGTCAGGTAGTTGTTTATCTCTTTGACCTCTGATGGGAGGGTGTTCCACAGGGCAGGCGCCACTACCGAGAAGGCCCTCTGCCTGGTTCCCTGTAGCTTTGCTTCTCGCAGTGAGGGAACCGCCAGAAGGCCCTCGGCGCTGGATCTCAGTGTCCGGGCTGAACATGGGGGATGGGGGTGAGAGACGCTCTTCTTCAGGTATACAGGGCCAAGCCGCCAAAGTTAGGGCTTTAGGGCTTTAAAGGTCAACACCAACACTTTGAATTGTGCTCAGAAATGTACTGGGGGTATCCAGATTAGGACCATAGCAGCAGAAGCAAAGAAATGATCTCTCCTCATCACACCAATCCCAATCTATATCATTTCCCCCCCCCATGACTTATTTCCCAGAAAACAAACAACAAACAAACCAAGGGAGCTATTAATGTTCTCAGCATCCCCGAGTGCACCCCACAGTGCAAATGAATGTTCTGTACAGGTCCTGAGACACTGTTATTCCCTTTCACCCTTTCTTCTGACGGGACTGAGAATCCCTCCCTCAGAACTTGACGAAAGAAAATTGGTTGGCATCCAGATTCCCTGAGTCATTGGATTGCGTGGGCGGTTCCATTTGGAAGCTCTGCTCTCCAGCTCACGTCTCGGCAGCATGATTCTAACCAAATACCATCAGTGAGAAAACAAAGGAGCATCAACAAGCTCTCCAACCATCTCCGTGCCATCTGGTTTTGCTACCCAACCAGGAGTCAAACCTGGAGTCAAACCCAGAAAGTCCTGACAGCCTGGTGCTTGGAGGGAAGTTGGCAAAGGGTCTCTTGGTTCCATTCTCATACAATTGCATGAGCTGATGGCAAAGCCCTCAGTCCTGTGGTTGGGTTAGTCAGCTCAAATGTCACATGGGCAGTGCTAAAGAAATACATCTTAGGACCAGGATACTTGAAAAAATCATCTCACCCTTGTGGATGGTCTGCTCCACAAAATGTAGGAACCAGGTCATTTGGTGTTGTGGTTCCATGGATCCCCTCCACTTAAATATTAGAGATTATCTTTGTGGTGTCTGCTGAAAAACTTCCTTTTTCCAACAAGTAGAGGTCTTTCCTCATCTGCATCTGTATTGCATACAAATGTGACTTTCCGAGAGCTGTAATTTATTTGTTGTTTACCAGATTTATATATTGCCCTTCACCCAAAGATTTCGGAGCAGTTCACAAAATGTGGCAGGGCTGGGTCAGCCCGGGATCTGCTGGATCCTGAGCCAGCCCCACTGCCATCTTTTGACTACGTCATACCTGATTCAGGCAGGATCACCATGCCAGCAGAGCACTCTTCCAGTGTCTTCCGCCCCACATTCATAGGGGAGAAGGCTATTGATGGCTACTAGCCAATGATGGCTCTGCTCTGCCTCCACAGATGGAGGCAGAAAGGCTTCTGAATACCAGCTGCTGGAAACCGCAGGATGGAAGAGGGCTCTTCTCCGGTCCTGTTTGCTGGTTTCCCACGGGCATCTGGTTGTCTACTTTGATGACAGGATGCTGGACTAGATGGGCCATTGGCGTGATCTAGCAGGCTCTTCTTGACTTTCAAGTCAAGGGGTTGGTTGGTCAGTTTCTTTATTTTTCATGTGCATATCCACACTTCATTCCTCCTGTAAACAAAATACTAAAAGGTTTTTGTGTTGCCTGGGCAGTGTGAAACATCTTATATCATGCCTGGCCCCCCATTAAAAGCACAGGCCAAGTGCAATCGCTTTTCTCCGTGATGCTATTTACTTCCATTTATTTAAGCGTTGTTGGGGTGTTTTTTGTGGCATTTTGTTATGTTGGTTAACAATTGTTTTCATTTTATGCTGTTTTTTTTACTGGAGTCCTATGCCACCTTGAAGTTTATTATAATAGAAAGGTGGGATTAAAACAAACCAACAACAACAAAAAACCCTTCTTGAAATGAATAAAGACTAGCTCCCTATTCAAAGTCCCAACAGGTTGCCACTGCTTATCTGCGCTTTTCACTCAGCTGTGCTGAACAAGTTGCCATTGTGAAGCAATTTCACAACAAATCCACGGCACTTTTGAAAACTCTGTGCCATGAAATGCTACACTTCCCTCCACAGATCCGTTTGGAAGCACATTGCTATGGGTTGCGCCCGACTGCTCAGAGTAGACACACTGAAATGAATAAACCTAAGTTAATTACATCAATGAACTTCACTGGGAACATCATGTACTCTGAGCAGGACTAGCATGGGCCACAACCCTATGTACATTAGAGGAGCCTGCTGGATCAGGCCAATGACCCATCTAGTCCAGCATTCTTTTATCACAGTGGCCAACCTGATGCCCATGGCAAACCTGCGAGCAGGATTCAAGCACAGGAGCCCCCCTTCCCCCCTTGTTTCCAGCAAATGGTATTCAGAAGCATCAATACCCCCAACTATGTTTGGAACATCTCTTCCACTCCAGCTGGGAACATGTACAAGTGAAAATCACGATCTTCATTACTTCCCTAAAAATAGTGTGTGCTGTTTAAAAATAATAATAAAGGGGGGGGACACAACCGCACCATTGAGTCTCCAGTGTGCTGAACTTCCCATTGGCTGCACAAGGTGCAGAGAAGGAAATATGCTTGATCATAAGACGGGGTTACTCTGCAAAAGATCCTTTCTAGGTATTTTAACAATGCAGGGATTCCGAGAACCCATTGGACGAAAATAGCCTTAGAGCTGGCAGGAAAGCTACAATGGACTTTTGAAAATTATTATTATTAACAGCCGCGTCTCGGAAGCAGGGCTTGCTCAGGCGGAACAATTAAAAAGCACTAGGCTGCAAGAATAAAGGAGGGGAAGAGGAGATGGAGTTTACCTCTCTCTCTCTCACTTTCTTTCTCTCTGTCTGAGCCTCTTCCCCCCCCCCTCTCTTTTGTGTTGCTGTTATAATCCGAGGCTCCCACTGGGGCCAGCGCTAAATCTTCCACTGAATTAGCATGGCGGTTCCCCGGGGAGGGCCGCCGCGGTGATGACTAAGGGAAGGGGTGATAAATGTTAACAGAAACGCTTTGGCAGAGTGCTGATTTGGTGTTTGCAAAGCGCACACCTGCACAAAATATGCCGAGTGAGGGGAAAATCGCAGCTCCATCTTTACGGGAGACAAACGCGCACCGAGGCACGCACTTGTTTAACAAACATTGCAGGAAAGCCTCGGCGCCGCCTGGGCAGGAGGGGGAGATGAAGGGGAGGTCACACAGGGGTTCCCATGGCTGTCCTGGGATTTAGCAGAGGGAGAAAGGGAACTGAAACAAATGTGTTCCGTCAGTGTTCACACAAACTGTCCCAGCAGCCTTTCAGTACTTCCACTGCTGGTTATCATTCTTGGCGTTCCACAATTCCACTAGTCACACTCTCCGTAGAGAGTATTCCAGCACTTCCTGGAGCAACTGGCCTCTTCCCAGCCTTGGAACCAGGAAGGAGAGAGAATGATGGCCACCAACCTGGATACCTCCAAGAAAAGAATTGGAAGAAGAGGACTATTGGTGGCTACTGGCCAGAATGACAATGCTCTGCAGTAATGCTTCTGAATGCCAGTTGAAGAAGAAGAAGAAGAGTTCGGATTTGATATCCCACTTTTCACTACCCGAAGGAGTCTCAAAGCGGCTAACATTCTCCTTTCCCTTCCTCCCCCACAACAAACACTCTGTGAGGTGAGTGGGGCTGAGAGACTTCAGAGAAGTGTGACTAGCCCAAGGTCACCCAGCAGCTGCATGTGGAGGAGCGGAGACGCGAACCCGGTTCCCCAGATTACGAGACTACCGCTTTTAACCACTACACCACACTGGCTCTGCAGTGTGCTGGAAACCTCAGGACGAGAGAAGCTTCTTGTGTTCAGCTGCTGCTTGAGGGTGTCCCAGAAGAGGCATCTGGTTGGCCACTATGAGAATAGTTTGCTAGATTAGAAAGGTCATTGGCCTGATCCAACAGAGTTTTGTTATGTCCTTTGGTGTCACCCATGGTGTCGTGTGGCATTTTTGATGTGCAGGGAAACTGGAGGGGTTTTCCTCTGACCCTTCTCTACTTTTGTTTTGCGCTATGCTGCTGAGTAGAGCATGGAAGGACAACGTGATTGCTGGAACAATTCCCACCCACCTTGTAAATCATACTAACATAACCCTGTAGCTGTGAAGTGCAACACAGGATTGTCCCAAAACTCAGACTGTGATTTTGACGCGAAACATAAGGTCGTGGAGGGGACTATCAAAACCAGCCAACATCGGTGGATCCCTGATCCTTGGAGAGCATAGCTCGGTGATAAAGCACAGGATTTTCCTTTGGAAGTTCCCCGGTTCAATCTTTGGCACCCCCAGTTAAAAGAACCGCTTCACAAACAATGGGAGAAAATTCTGATTGCTGTCTTGTGCAGGAAGGAAAGTAGAACCACAGAATTGTAGAGTTGGAAGGGACCCTGGGGGTCATCTAGTCCAACCCCCTGCAATTCAGGAATCTTAACTAAAGCATCCATGACAGAGAGCCACCCAACCTTAGAACTCTCAAAGGAAGGAGTCTGCTTTTACACTATCAAACAGCTTTTATTGTCAGAAAGTTCTTCCTGATGTTTAGTTGGAATCTCCTTTCTTGCCACTTGAATCAATTGGTACGGGTCCTACCCTTCCACAGTCCTAGAAGCTGTGGAAAGGAGGGTCTCTTTCCACTGAGCAATTCCCCCCTCCCCTTAAAGAAAACAGGACACAAAACAAGGAGATAAACAGGGATTGAATCCCTCCAAAGAACGGTGTTGTAGCAAGCTGACAATGCAAGTGAGTTCATTCAGAGGAAGAGGCAGGAAAGGAGGAGAGAGATACAGAGGCAGTGTTTAATTAGGGAGCTAATTTCATGACATCATGCCTCTTGGCCTTTATTCCATTAATGAAGCTGAAAGTAGGCCACAAAGCATACGGACTTACTCTTCCCTGTTGGGGCTGGGTTGTGTTTGTCAGTCTGCTTACTTGCCTGCCTGCCTGGAAACTGCAGTATCATAGGCGGCACTTAAGTTATTCCATAACATTCGCCATCCACTCCCTCTCCCTCTTTCTGTAGCCTCTTTCGACTGCATTCCTAATGCCCTGTATAATTTGACTCTCTGCATACTGATGTGCTGATTTCCTCAAAAGAGCGGAAAGTTGTGGGAGAAATAGCCCTCACAAGCTGAGCAAGTTTTCATACAGCTGTCTTGGAAAAAAAAAGAAACCACTCAGCTAAACTCAGAATTAAACATCCCAACTTGCTGAAGACTTTTAAAATAGAATACCTGAGATTTGGTGGTGGAATCACGTAGAAGTTTACTATGTTTATCCAATTTGGCTGTTGGGGAAAACACTGGCAAACTCTAAAACCTAAGGATGGTGAAGGTTGTCAACTTTTCAACTGACAGCTGTAGCTGTGCCTTTAAGACTAATATTTTCTGAGACTATTAAACTGGTGAATAAAGAGGGTAAACGCAACTGATAAATGTCACAGCCTTCCAAAAACGGAACATATCCATAAAAAGTAGTGAGCAGGATGGCCTGGTCAATCAACAGACCCCCCAAATGATCATTCTCAGAAAGTAAGATCAGAACTCAAAGAGATATTTATGGTTAAGTTAAAGAGTTGTGATATTTTGATTGAGTTTATTTATTCCTTGATTCCTTTACCTTTAGCAGCTAAACCCCAATCCAGATATCTTGATGGTTGCTAGTTCTGATGGTTCCAAAAGAAGATGAGGAAAATCTACAGAAGGCAAATCTATTAATAGCTATTAGTCATTTTAGCCCAATGGAACCCCCTTTCACAAAACCAGTCAGCCTCAGGATGAGCACCACTGAATACAAATGAACAGGGATGGCTGTTCTCTTCATGCTCTGCTTATGGCAAAGGTGTGCTATCTTTGGTCCTCCAGATGTTGCTGAACGCCAACTCCCTGAAAACCTACCATTGGCTATTTGGGGGCTAATGAGAGTTGGGCTCCAACAACCTGGAGAGTCACAGATCCCCCATCCTTGGCTTATGGGCTTCCCAGAAGTGCCTGGATGGCAACTGTTGGATAACAAAAGGTATGCTAGATGGACCCATACCCTCATTCAGCAGGGCACAACTTATTGCTTATCACAAACTGTTTATGAAACCCAAAAGTGGTTTGTCCTGGGCTCACAGAACTGTGTTCACATTTCTTTGGATTCTAACCCAAAGCTTTAGTACTACCTTATGCTGGGAAAGCCTGCTACATAGAATTGTATTCCAGGGAATATGAAACTCCATTTTAATTTGGAGCAAAGAGTGTTACTCCCCCCCCCCCCAATTAACTGGTGGCCCTATAATTGATGGACTATGCTGAAATATATCAATAGTCTGATTCACATATTTGGCAGATTGGACCACTGTCCAAGGTGCTGAACTAGCAGTTACCAGTGTAAAACAGCTGCCTTTTAATGAACTAGTGACCAATGGGCCATTTATTAGTAGCAATTTTCACTGGCACTGGCTTTGCAGGATTTCAAGCTGGTGTCCATCCCAGCCAGGCCAGAAGAGCAGAACCAGCCACCAATGCCCCTCCTAGACCAAAATCCTGTAAAACTGAAGTAGCATCTACTTCTCTCTTCACACATGTCCATCAGAGGATGACTGGAAGTAGTGGCTGGCATGTGTGAATGAGCTGTCCCAGATTTAGCAGCATACATATCTCAACTGATGCCAAGAGGGAGAATCAGTCACTTTGAAAGTCCCCAGTGAGCCATGCAGGAGGAGACAACTTGGTATTTTAGGCTTGAGATGTTCTGAGGTTAAAGACTGCATGAATTTAAAATATTTCGTAGGCCAAAAAATGAATGTCTCTGTTCCTTATCCCCTATCTTGCTTTCAGATGCAGAACAGAGAATGTGCAATGGGAAAATCTGGCTCCTGTGTTTAGAATTAACTGTTGGTGCTGTTGCAATGTAGGTATCGTGATCTGCACTGAGCAGCCACAATACTGGTCTTCATGATTTCTTCCCCCAACCACTCACCCATGAGCAATTCAGACAATCCATTCAGTCCCTGGTTCAATAGCTTAAAAAGGCTTCTTTAGGAAGTACAGAAGCCTGACAAATGCTTTGCAGGTGACTTGGCATCACAGCTCCAAGGCCTGTTTCTTGTTGCTGTTTTTGTTGCCCTCACTCAGACATGCTGTTCTAATGGTGTGGTGCCAGCCGTATTCTGGGTCAGTGTTAATCTTTGGAAACAAGTCTCAGTAGGGGGGACTGATGACAGTGCACCCCTGACCTGAGGGAAATCAGGAAGGAGAGAGGAACCAGACACTGAGATAGTTGGCAGGAGGAGGAGGAGGAGGAAGAAGAAGCAGGGAAAGCTGGAAGAACAAGCTGCATGAATATAAAATTCTCTTGAGCTTGGAGATACAACAGCTGAACCATTTAAACCCCACCTTGCAGGCTGTTTCCCAAGGAAGGAAACAGCTTTCAAGTATGTTTGCACTGGGAGCCAAGCAAAGGGGCTCAGCAGTGCATAGCTGGAAGGTCAACATGATGGACAGGAGAACTGAGATCCTTCTTCAGCAATTTATGTAGACGTACAGGCAATTAGAAGGAACATAGCTCAATGGTGCATGCTCTGCATGCAAAAGGTCCCTGGTTCAATCCCTGGCCTGTCCACATAGGTCTGGAAAAGAGCCCGTTTGAAACCCTGGAAAGTTTCTGTTATTCAGTGTTGAGAATCCTGAGCTTGATGGAACAACGATCTGGCTTGATATCAAGCAGTTCCTATGGAGAAGAGCTGTTGCTGAGTGGAAGAGCACTGCTCTGCATGCAAAAGGTCCCCGATTCAACACCTCCAAACAGATATAGTCCCAGATTGAAATCCTGGAGAGCTGCTGCCATTCTGTGTTGACAGCGCTGAGCTAATGGACCCAAAGCCTCACTTGGTATAAGGCAAAAGAAAATCAAAAATAAATTTTTGATTTTCTTTTGACTATGGCAGACCAACACGGCTTTGTTGTTGTTGTTGTTCAGTCGTTCAGTCGTGTCCGACTCTTCGTGACCCCATGGACCAGAGCACGCCAGGCACGCCTATCCTTCACTGCCTCTCGCAGTTTGGCCAAACTCATGTTAGTAGCTTCGAGAACACTGTCCAACCATCTCATCCTCTGTCGTCCCCTTCTCCTTGTGCCCTCCATCTTTCCCAACATCAGGGTCTTTTCTAGGGAGTCTTCTCTTCTCATGAGGTGGCCAAAGTACTGGAGCCTCAACTTCAGGATCTGTCCTTCCAGTGAGCACTCAGGGCTGATTTCTTTAGAATGGATAGGTTTGATCTTCTTGCAGTCCATGGGACTCTCAAGAGTCTCCTCCAGCACCATAATTCAAAAGCATCAATTCTTCGGCGATCAGCCTTCTTTATGGTCCAGCTCTCACTTCCGTACATTACTACTGGGAAAACCATAGCTTTAACTATACGGACCTTTGTCGGCAAGGTGATGTCTTTGCTTTTTAAGATGCTGTCTAGGTTTGTCATTGCTTTTCTCCCAAGAAGCAGGCGTCTTCTAATTTCGTGACTGCTGTCACCATCTGCAGTGATCATGGAACCCAAGAAAGTGAAATCTCTCACTGCCTCCATTTCTTCCCCTTCTATTTGCCAGGAGGTGATGGGACCAGTGGCCATGATCTTAGTTTTTTTGATGTTGAGCTTCAGACCATATTTTGCGCTCTCTTCTTTCACCCTCATTAAAAGGTTCTTTAATTCTTCCTCACTTTCTGCCATCAAGGTAGTATCATCAGCATATCTGAGGTTGTTGATATTTTTTCCGGCAATCTTAATTCCGGTTGGGATTCATCCAGTCCAGCCTTTCGCATGATGAATTCTGCATATAAGTTAAATAAGCAGGGAGACAATATACAGCCTTGTCGTACTCCTTTCCCAATTTTGAACCAATCAGTTGTTCCATATCCAGTTCTAACTGTAGCTTCTTGTCCCACATAGAGATTTCTCAGGAGACAAATGAGGTGATCCGGCACTCCCATTTCTTTAAGAACTTGCCATAGTTTGCTGTGGTCGACACAGTCAAATGCTTTTGCGTAGTCAATGAAGCAGAAGTAGATGTTTTTCTGGAACTCTCTAGCTTTCTCCATAATCCAGCGCATGTTTGCAATTTGGTCTCTGGTTCCTCTGCCCCTTCGAAATCCAGCTTGCACTTCTGGGAGTTCTCGGTCCACATACTGCTTAAGCCTGCCTTGTAGAATTTTAAGCATAACCTTGCTAGCGTGTGAAATGAGTGCAATTGTGCGGTAGTTGGAGCATTCTTTGGCACTGCCCTTCTTTGGGATTGGGATGTAGACTGATCTTCTCCAATCCTCTGGCCACTGCTGAGTTTTCCAAACTTGCTGGCATATTGAGTGTAGCACCTTAACAGCATCATCTTTTAAAATTTTAAATAGTTCAGCTGGAATATCATCACTTCCACTGGCCTTGTTGTTAGCAAGGCTTTCTAAGGCCCATTTGACTTCACTCTCCAGGATGTCTGGCTCAAGGTCAGCAACCACACTACCTGGGGTGTATGAGACCTCCATATCTTTCTGGTATAATTCCTCTGTGTATTCTTGCCACCTCTTCTTGATGTCTTCTGCTTCTGTTAGGTCCTTTCCACTTTTGTCCTTTATTGTGGTAATCTTTGTACGAAATGTTCCTTTCATATCTCCAATTTTCTTGAACAAATCTCTGGTTTTTCCCATTCTGTTATTTTCCTCTATTTCTTTGCATTGCTCGTTTAGAAAGGCCCTCTTGTCTCTCCTTGCTATTCTTTGGAAATCTGCATTCAATTTCCTGTATCTTTCACGATCTCCTTCGCATTTTGCTTGTCTTCTCTCCCCCGCTATTTGTAAGGCCTCATTGGACAGCCACTTTGCTTTCTTGCATTTCTTTTTCATTGGGATGGTTTTCGTTGCTGTCTCCTGTATAATGTTACGAGCCTCCATCCACAGTTCTTCAGGCACTCTATCCACCAAATCTAAATCCTTGAAACCTGTTCTTCACTTCAACTGTGTATTCATAAGGAATTTGATTTAGATTGAATCTTACTGGCCCAGTGGTTTTTCCTACTTTCTTCAGTTTAAGCTGGAATTTTGCTATAAGAAGCTGATGATCTGAGCCACAGTCAGCTCCAGGTCTTGTTTTTGCTGAGTGTATAGAGCTTCTCCATCTTTGGCTGCAGAGAATATAATCAATCTGATTTCGATGTTGCCCATCTGGTGATGTCCATGTGTAGAGTCGTCTCTTGTGTTGTTGGAAAAGAGTGTTTGTGATGACCAGCTTGTTCTCTTGACAGAACTCTATTAGCCTTTGCCCTGCTTCATTTTGATCTCCAAGGCCAAACTTGCCAGTTGTTCCTTTTATCTCTTGACTCCCTACTTTAGCATTCCAATCCCCTATAATGAGAAGAACATCCTTCTTTGGTGTCATTTCTATAAGGTGTTGTAAGTCTTCATAGAATTGGTCAATTTCAGGTTTCTTCAGCAGTGGTAGTTGGTGCATAAACTTGGATTACTGTGATGTTAAAAGGACTGCCTTGGATTCGTATCGAGATCATTCTATCATTTTTGAAATTGCATCCCAGTACAGCTTTCGCCACTCTTTTGTTGACTATGAGGGCCACTCCATTTCTTTTACGGGATTCCTGCCCACAGTAGTAGATATGATAGTCATCCGAACTGAATTCGCCCATTCCTGTCCATTTTAGTTCACTGATGCCTAGGATGTCAATGTTTATTCTTGCCATCTCATTTTTTACCACATCCAGCTTACCAAGGTTCATGGTTCTTACATTCCAGGTTCCTATGCAATACTTTTCTTTACAGCATTGGACTTTCCTTTCGCTTTTCGCGGCTACCCACCTGTAATTGGTATAAGGCAGCTTCCTGTGTCATGAACAAGAGCTTTAAGGAGCTCTGGGAATGGTTCTTTCAATGAAAGGGTGACTGGGAATTATGTCCTGTCTCATATGCGGGGGGGGGGGGGGAGGCAGAATCAGATATTTATACCCTGTGTTAATGATCCATAAGAAACTGCCTTAGCCTGCCCTCTTTCTTAGGGCTGTTTTACACATGCAGGTAATCAGCTGACAAAGCACTTGATGACTTTGAGCTGAATGTGTAAATTGATCCACATTGATAAGGATGAGGAGATACAAAATTTATCTCTGTGACATTACTCTAATTGTGATCATGGCATACTGGCTGAAGGCTTTTAAATGGGTAACGTCTCCGATAATCAATCTTGCACATGGTGTTCAAAGAAGATGACTCCTAGGTCTCATTTGTGCTAGATATTTACCAAGCATATTACCATATACCTTAATCTGGCTTCCAGGTGAGAGGTGGAATGCTGAGCTGCTGCATTTATGGCGAGAGCACGGATGCAGCTCGTTTCAACCTTGATTGGTGATTTAGTTATTTATTCAAATGCACCAACCTTTATACTTTTAAGTTTTATTTAAATATACCATTCTGAAAGCCCCCCTCTCAAAATATCATTTCTAAATTCAATATTCTAATTATGCAGCTTCCTGTGCTGTAGGTTTGGAGTTCGCACCAAGGCCTGTTCTCTAGTGTTTCAGTGTGTGTTACCAATTTTAAATTCACTAATATTTTGAGAATGCCAGTAACCATGTCAGAATAAACTTTAAAATATAAAAATAGTTTCCATCAACGAGGCTGAATTCAAGAGGAGAAAAATGCAAACACAATGTGGAAACACATGAGTGCAATAACTAGAAATACGAAACATCTTAACCAGAACTACTCTACGTTGATCAGCATTCAGCAAATAAGAATTCAAATTTACCCTTTGAGCTGTCAAAAATAAAATACCTCTATCCAGCCACATATGTATGGTGCAAACTCATATAATTTTATTCAAATCATTCAAGTAAAAGGTGTTCAATGCCCATTCAGTGTGTTTTAACCTGGGGAATCTGACTCTTGCCTTAATTATTCTTACAGGTCCTATATTTTATCGTGCTTTGGCCTTTTAACATGCAAAATTTGTGAAAATGAACTCCACAGATTTTGCATATAAAATGTAAAACCACAGTAATTGCTCAAAATAAGCTGGAATTTGTTTGAGAACTATCTCACCGTGATCTTCAGTGCCCTCAAGTAACTTGTCTGGAAGGTTTTTAAAAGTTCCAGCTTTTACATCTAATTTCCTCTTGTGCTTAAACAACATTGTGCCCTTGATGTTGCAGGACTCAAGTGGACGTAGACTTGGTCCTCCTCCTGGCATAGCTCAAACATCCCTTCCATCCACAGCTGTTAAAGCAGTCTTCTGTTGCTAGCCAAGCTGAAAGGAGTTGTAGCCCAAAATGTCTGGAGGGCACCAGGTTGCCGTAGCCCGGCTAAAAGTATTATTGTACAAGTGGGTGACTTTGAAAGGATGGCAGCTGACATGGGACACAGAAAGCTGCCTTTTCTTGGTCTGTCTACCCCAAGTCTTGTCTGCTCTGACTAGCATTAGCTCTCCAGGACAATTCTATGAGTCTTAAATCTTTGCCTGGCCTGTTGCCTGAGATCCTTTTCAGTGGTCATGGCAGGGATAGAAGCTGGGGCCTTGTCCATTCCAAGCATGTGCTGAGCTGCAGCCTGTCCACATTCCCCCTTTGGGTGGAAATAGCTTATTTTAACTAGCAAGATGACTTTGGTGATATGTCTGAGACAGAGAGAGAAGATACAAAATGGAGACACTCCTCCTGCATGCCAAAGTCGTGTACCGTCTAAAGCCTGCTTGCACAGCTGGTTCATTTAGCCACGAGGTGCCCCTTGCCTCTGCCCGGCTCCTGCCCATTGCCCTTGCATTGGCAGCTCTTGAGCTAGCTTTGTCCCGGTGGAGCTGCAGAGCGGGTGTGGTTTGGCTTGCTCTCCTCTTTCCAGTTCAACACATCTATTCTTCCATTTCAGTTGGTTCGCATTGCAAAGGTTCTGGGTACAGATGAATTATATGGTTATCTGAAGAAGTACCACATAGAACTGGACCCCCACTTCAATGATATCTTGGGACAGTAAGTTTATGGTGGCGTGTTTGTTTCCTGGTGGTGCCCAGGGTGGGGACACTAAGCATGACGTATAGGGCCTTTTCTTCTTCCCTACTGGAGATGGATTTTTCATGCGATTTTTGGTGTTTTGGTAGCTTGCTTT